>PVJA010055194.1:0-11269 GCA_004027025.1 Myocastor coypus | reverse complement strand
AAGAAAGAAAGAAAGAAAGAAAGAAAGAAAGAAAGAAAGAAAGAAAGAAAGAAAGAAAGAAAGAAAGAAAGAGAAAGAAAGAAAGAAAGAAAGTAATTAGGAGGAGCAGGTGTTGCTGCTGTACTGTGCAAGGAACATAAGACTGCTTCTTTCTGAGCCTTCTGCCGGGACAGGTTAGCAAGCGGCAAGACGCAGCACAGGCACCAGCTGCTGCGCTGCTGGGTGAGTCAGGCTTAGGAACCAGCTAATCACACTGCTTGATGATTGTCATTCCAGGGATGCAGCTGTGAGGGCATTTGTGTGGTTAAGAGCAGAAAAGCAAAGCCTTCCTGTTAAAAAAAAAAGTACTCTTTACTCCCTATAACTTGTCTGAGTAGTAGATTACTGTTCACCAATGTCTCTGTTAAATCGCAAACATGTAATTATTAATTGTTTTTTTATATTTATTTTTATTTTAATCATTTAATTATGTATTTATTTTTTCTTTTTGCAGAACCTTTGTTTATTTACTCATTTTCATGGCCAGCTCAGCCCGCCCCGAGGACAGGGCTGGCGCAGCATGTGGTGCCGGGGATCAAACCGCGGTCCCTAAAGCCGCCCAAGCTTTCCCAAGCAGGCGCTTGAGACCACTGAGCCATCCCGCCAGGCCCCGTAATTATTAATTGCTATGCGACCATTTTAAGAGTAAACATCTGAATCCGTACTACATCATTTTAGGGGAGAAAATTCAATTCTTTTCTCATTGTTCAAGAATTCCTCTCTCCATCATCACTTCGTGTTGTAAAACAGCACTCATAACAGTTTATAGCACACCATAACTCTCATGGTAAAAAATTATGCGAAAGATATACAACAATCTCCTTTTGTATATGAGATTGCAAATTTCACATGTTCTGTAAATTTCTACTAAAAATGTTATTATTTATTCTAGTAGTCTATAAACAATCCACCATAATAGGACTATATAACAATCTTAATCATAAAGTCTTTGTTATTAGCCAGCTCCTACATTCAACCCTTAGCTGATGGTGACAGTTATCAATAATTTTTCCACCTTATTTCCTAGTGCTTTATACTCGGTAGATAAACATTTATTTGCTTTATAATCTCAAAATTAATTTAAAATTACAATTTTTCTATTTTACTTAGAAAACTGTTATCATTAGCTCTTTACTTCATCTTTAATACATAATTTTATTTTGGACAGAGAAGGCTAATTAAATTCCTTATTTGCAAAATTATAATATATAAAATTTTGACAATTAAGGCCTTATAATTTAAAAATGATCCATAAGATCTTTTTTCTCAGAAGTAGCTTAAAGGAAATGATCTTCATAGTTCTAAACCTCAGAGCACCATTATCAAGTATATTATCTGAATGCAGAGAGTTTTATAACTCAGTCAGAAAAATCTCCTCCACAACAATGGTAACAAGGCAAACCATGAATATTTCTCTTGTTTCATATATATACTTTCTTTTTTTATGGCTGCTTCAGCCTGCCCTTGGGGTGGGGCTGGCACAGCATGTGGTGTCAGGGATCAAACCATGGTCCTTGCAGTAGTCTAAGCTTGCCTAAGCAGGCGCTTTAGACCACTGAGCTATCTTTCTGGATATAGATAGATAGATAGATAGATAGATAGATAGATAGATAGATAGATAGATAGATAGATAGGTAGGTAGATAGATAGATAGATAGATAGATAGCTCATTTTCTCCCACTTTTTCTCTTTCTCCTGAATAAAAATTTTTTTCTGTGTTTTAGGGAAGGGTCTATAGGGCGTTCAGGGTCTCAGTGCTAGATCGGACTCGTAGTGACCCACCTGTTTTCAGCCTCCCACGAGGTGGGATTATAGGTGCGTGCCACCATGCCTAGTCTGAATTGCAGTCTCTGTGTGTGTATATAGGGGTTGACCTGTGCAGCAGGCTCAGGGATGGAACCCCAGCCGCCTACTTGCAGGCACTTTAATCTGCTGAGCTATTTGGCCATCACTTTTCCTGAAATCTTGATGTGAATATTATGCTTAATTTAGCTATCAATGAGTGATTTATTTAGTGAATTCGACAGTTACTTCTATCCCTGAAAATTTATGCCATTCTGTTTATGAAGAAGAAAGATAGAAATTAGCCTAAGGAGCTGTAGAGCTTGCCTGACTTGAGAATACACAAGAGGTTTTCGTACAAATACAGGCTGACTATCCCTTGTGCAAAATTCTTGCGACCAGAAATTTTTTAAGGTTTGGTATTCTTTAGGAGGTTGAAATAGTTACCCATATATGAGGTATCTTGGCAATAGCACCCAAAGCTGAACAAAAAATTCACTGAAGTTTCCCATATGCTTTCTGCATCCAGACTGAGGGTCATTTCACGCAATGGTTCTGCGCACCAGTGTTCTGTCTGACACACCATGTGAAATTTTGTGACATAAATTGTGAAATCTTACAATGTGACATTGTGTTAGCACTAAAGACATCTCCTTTGGAGAGCATTTTGGATTGCAGAGTTTCATATTCTGTAGTTGGAGATTCTCAAGCTACAAAATTTTTTCAGATACCAATTCTAAAGGAAGTGATGATCGTTTGATAATAGAAAAGCAGCCGTAAGTTGGATTTATTCCCTCCAGCAACATTTGTGGTCAGTTTTATGAGTAGAGGGAAAGTCAAGCCCACATGAAAGAGCCAGCTCACCTGCTCTTTGAGAATGATCTGAAAGATCCGCCTGCCTTAGTCGAAGGAAACAGTCCACTGTTAGGAGTCCGGGAGCCACGGGTTGGACTTGCATCTGATTCTGTAGATACGGCTTGCCTCTCACACTTCCCTGTATCATCAGAGTTCTTGCAGGAGCAGACTGTTTTAAAGTCTGTCTTGCAATCACTATGTGACTTGCACTATGTAGCTTGTGAAAACTAAACTATGCTATCAGGGGAAGAGTCAGTTCTCCAACAAAGAAAAACTATCATCTTATTTCTTTATTTCTTAAAATTGACTCAATGTCCATTATACCTACCGGATGAAACACTGATCGAAAGATCCAACTGCTTCATTTCAGGATAAAAGATTTCAAACTTTAAAAAGCAATTAATTTATCTTTTTCTTTCACCCACAGGTCTACCCCCGGATAGCGCCGGCATTTTGGCACTACCTGCGGGTAGAAGTGAGTAGCGGGGTATTTGAATTCTCCCAGCTTTGCTCCTTGCACTCTGCAGGTGTGGTCTGATCTGATATGCCCATTTTGGTCAAGATGTAGCTGCATCCTGTGTAAATGTGCTCTCATACGCCCCCATATTCCTTAGAGTTGGATAGAAGTCCGTAAGACGTGATTACAATAGACAATGAATGTTGAACTCTTAAAAATGTATTTCAATGAAAGACACATGGCCATTCATCTCCTTCAAACACTCCCCCTCACATGGAGCACACTTGTCCTGTAGTTCTTGCCACTTTATGAAGCAGTTCTGGAAGTCCTCTTTCATTACTGGCATTAGAAGATGTCATTCAAAAAATAAAATACACCAAATTTGGATTTAATGTTGTCAAGTGCTATCCAGTGGAAAGGGAAGATCATAAGATCATTAAGGTGTGACACAATTAAACTTGTGATTCTTCTCCAAAATCAAAATGACCATGAAATATAACTGCCTTGAATTATTGTAGGACAACCAAGCAACCATAATAATACAACTAAAGACACCAAAGGGATCTGTAGAACTGCTTTAGAGAGTGGCAAGGATGGGATAAATACATCCAAATGGGAGAGACTATTTTGACAGAAATTAAAGGCAACGTGTCTTTCACCATGATAACTTTTAATTGAACTGTTCACCAAATATTTTTTATCACACCATATCAAGCATCAGTAACAGAAGCATAGTTCACATAAGTTTAATAATAATAATCAATTTCCCTAATAAATTTCCAAACTAGGACCATGCCATACACATCAGCATGATATGCAACTCAATGCTACACTATGTAAGACATGCTTACAGTCTCTTCTAATGAATGCATTTGACGCTCAGAGCATAATTGCTCACCTTAACCTTGAAATATCTCTAGGAGAAGGCAGGCTCCCATGGCTGGCTTCACTTCCTTTCTCCTCCTTTCTGTTCCCCAGGAGCACGAGCAGCTCACCTATTCCTCCACGAGGTCCAAGGCCCCCAGTGTCATCATCACGGGTCTCAAGCCAGCTACCACGTACATATTTCATATCCGAGTGAGGACTGCAACAGGATACACTGGCTACAGTCAGAAGTTTGAATTTGAAACAGGAGATGAAAGTAAGTTGTCCACAAGGAAATAAAGTAAGATATATTTTAGGACCACCGTAATTTGACATCATATTTTAAAACCATGCTTCCTGAATTTTTAATAGCCTTTCCAAATGGGATTTAGTCCGTGTAAATACTTATACCGTCACTGCAGTTAATGTTTTGGCGCCAACATTAAATGCTTTCTCAAAATAAGTAACTTAGTACAATCCTAATGTGGCCCAAATATGTCCCTCTATCCATAAGTCACCACTCACAAATTTCACTAAATTTTTTTATTTAATAGTCCTTTAGTACGTTAGAATTAACATTTTAATATATTTTTACATATTTTAAAAGTTGTAAGTGAAAATCATTAAAACCAAAATAATACACATTCAAATTCACATACAGTATGTACAGTATGGCAAAAATCCCATGACATAGTGAAAAAACTGTGGTAAATAATTTGATAATTAATATTTTTGAGAAACAGTGAAACAGTGAGTCTGTGAATATCAAACTGTGAAAGAGCAAGCAACTACTATATTAGCTGTGACTTGGAAATCACTCATGGAAAGTGGGATATTATTAACAGGGCTTGGAATAAGGACCTAGACATTCAATTGTTATAGTGCTCTGACGTTGTCTTCAAAATTTTTTTCCTGATTAGTTAAAACAGTAAAATGAATATTCTTTCCTTTTGCCTCTTAGTATGAGTGATTATTAAGATTTTTTCCAACCTTGTGGGTTGTCTTTTCACTCTGTTGATAATTTTTTTTGACACGCAGAAACTTCTCAATAAGAGAAGGTTCCAGCTGTTAATTCTTTCAAGTATTTCCTGTGCAGTTTTATTTTTATTCGTGAAATGTTTGCCTACCCCATGTCTTCAAGATTTCCACCTACTTTCTCTTCCAGGAGATTTAGTGTTTCTATTTGAATGTTTAGATCTTTAATCCTTTGTGACTTTAGTTTAGTGCATGGTGATAGACCTGGATCCAGTTTTAGTTTTCAGCATATGGGAAGCCAGTTTTTCCATACCACCTGTTAAAGAGACTATCTTTCTTCCAGTGCATTGAAAATTTCATTGAATTATATTAATAACATTTTGTTCATGCCTTCCAAAATCAGAATATAATTCTAATGAAATTTGGAAGAGAATAAAGTCAAAGCCATGAACAAATACTTTTAGCAATTAGTCAAAAAATGTGTAGCTGGGGCTTATTACCTCAAATCAATAAAAACAGTGGTCAAGAGACACACTCCACTGAAAGACATATTATGTTTTGTTTGTTTGTTTGTTTGGGGTACCAGGGATTAAACTCAGGACCTTGCGTTTGCCAGGCAAACATTTATTCCACCAAGCTATCTGGCTGGCCCTATAAGTTTAAATTTGGATGCATGAGCTTAATTAGAAACACATTAATTTTATAGCTTCATCATACTTAAAAACATATGTGGAATGAAGTGTTTGAACATCAGGTAACACACACTTTAAAATTTCTTACCCATTCCAAGTACATCTCTACGTTTTAATTCTTCCTCGTTCTGAAAAATCCATTTTTCTGCTGTTTTTGTAGAGATAAGATAACTTATTTGTAGAGATAAGATAACTTATTCTGTATAACTTGTAAATTTATTATAATAATTTCTAGATAACAGTAGCTAGCATGCTAATTAGGTCCTTAATAAATGCCTGAAATAACATGAACTGTTTTATATTAATGATCCCCTTGAAACCTTTCAACATCCATCAAAACCATATATTATTTCACAAATTTTGCATGTAACAAAACTAACAAGTTAAGCAACTTGTTCACATTCACGCAACTGGTAAGAAGGCTAAGCTAAAGCTTGAAATTGAAAGTGATCCTCATCTAGGACTGCGTATATTCAGTACCTCATCACTCTTCTCCATCCTGTTATTACAAAGTGCCAATCATAACCCCATCAAGTAGGCTGCACTTTTTCCAATTTATCCTTTCCTGGCAGAGACACTACTCCGATTTCAAATTCTAAATGGAATTCTGTTGTTGTTGTTGTATGGATAAAAACAACTAGGTTCTAAAAGCATTTCTTCTTTTTTCCAAAAACTTTTCTTTATTATAATTATATATAACAAAAAAGAGCAAAATTAGTGAGCTATGTAAGCTAGAAAGAACATAGTTTAGGAAAGAACAAATTAATGACTAAACTGAATGCTGTGACCTAGATTAAATTAAAGAGCACGATAGTCATTCATAGTTCTTGTCAAGCTAGTATGTAAATTACACCATAGGAGTAGTGTGTAATGACTATAAGAATGAATTCATAATAAAATCTTTATACAACTATGCACAGGTGTGTCTTGACAATGCTCTGCCGCCTCATTCCCAGCCCCACATCAAGTCACAG
This sequence comes from Myocastor coypus, assembly GCA_004027025.1. NCBI lineage: Eukaryota > Metazoa > Chordata > Mammalia > Rodentia > Myocastoridae > Myocastor > Myocastor coypus. The sequence continues at coordinate 4,631 of PVJA010055194.1, read as the reverse complement.
CCTAAGGATAAAGTCAAGTCCATGGAGAGTTTGGCATAAGAGATGAGCTACTGTCTTCACAGGCTGTGTTTAGGGATTGTGTTGTTTACCTTAAAACATCTTGGTAGTTGCAAAAAGTTTATTGGATAGTCTGAAAAAGTTAATATGTTCTCAGTTTTCTTATTCTGCTTCACAGATGGAGTAATTCAGCAGAGTAAAGCATCTTCTTAGGCAAACTTAGACAAGCAGGGATCACGGTTGCATCCCAACCATCATGTGCCATGCCACCCCGCCCCGGGGCAGGCCACAACAATGACTTTGGCCACAACAATGACTTCAATAATAACACAAAATAAATAAAAGTCTGACATTTTTAGTACCCTATTACTAAGCTAGCAATGCATCCGTAGATAAACTCATACTAAATCTAAATAGGTCTTTTCCTTCTATGGAAAGAAATTTAATTTAATAAAAAAGTAACAAATTCAGATTGCAACATTAAAATTTGGGGCCAGCGAGATTGCTCAGCAGACTAAGCGCCTGCTTAGCCAAGTTAAGGGACCAGGGTTCCATGGCCAGCAGCACATGCCATGCTAGCCTACCCCTGTATGTGCTGAGCCAGCCACTGACACCAGGCATGGTGGTGCACATCTATAACCCCAGGCTGGGAAGGTTAGCACAGGAGGATCGCTATGAGTTCAATCTGCACAGTGAAATCCTATGCCAAATACGTTAAGTAATAATAATAATAATAATAATAATAATAATAATAATAATAATAATAATAATATGTTTTAATTTTTTTAATTAAAACTTTTATTTGATTTCAACCATAACTGTTCACATATTTAAATGTCATAATTTGAGGGATGAGGAGACAGTTCAGTGGTCTAAGTGCCTGCCTGGAAAGCATAAGGAGCAGGGTCTGGTCCCAGCTGGGCGTGCAGAGTAGGCCACCAAAACCAGGTGTGGTGGCACACACCTGTGATCCCAGCGCTGGGGGAGGCTGAGACTGGAGGATCGCTATGAGTTGCAGCTGTGTAGTAAGACCTTGTACCAAATGAATAAATAAGTGAATAAATAAAGGAGAGAGAGAGAGGGAGAGAGAGAGAGAGAAGAAGAAAGAAAGGAGAAGAAGAAGAAGAAGAAGAAGAAGAAGAAGAAGAAGAAGAAGAAGAAGAAGAAGAAGAAGAAGAGGAAGAGGAAGAGGAAGAGGAAGAGGAAGAGGAAGAGGACGAGGACGAGGAAGAGGAAGAGGAGGAAGAGGAAGAGGAAGAGGAAGAAGAAGAAGAAGAAGAAGAAGAAGAAGAAGAAGAAGAAGAAGAAGAAGAAGAAGAAGAAGAAGAAGAAGAAAGAGAGAGAGAAAGAAAGAAAGAAAGAGAAAAGTGTAAAGATTAAAGGTCATAATTTGAAGACAAGAATTCTCTCAGATGTCTTTTATAGACAAGCTTCCTTACTTGGCTAAAATGTCTCATGTATGACTCAGAACGATATTTATGCCATCAACAAAAATGTATAGATAACTTAATATGTGCCTTAGGCAGGTCCAACACAATAGCTCAGCTGACTAAAGCACCTGCTTAGGCCGAGCACAGTGGCTTGGATTTGATACCCTAGAATTCAGAGCTGACACTGTCCCCAGGGCACACTGAGGCAATGATTGAGACTGGGCGTGGTGGCACACAAGTGTGTTTCCATACTTTGGAGGCTGAAAATAGGAAAATCACTACAAGTCGGATCTCCGTAGTGAGACTCGGTATACTCTGTAGACGCTGTATGAAATATATTTTTTAAAAAAAGAATATGCATAGTAGTTATGTGGCCAGATATCACAAGTAATGATAATAGCTATAGCTTCCTTTTTAAAGTAATTTACAAGCTAAATTTGTGGAAAGAAAATGGTGATTATTTAGAATCCTAGGTGGCTAATATGAACTATCATAAAGACACGCAACAGAGAGAAGGGGACTGAATTCTGCACCAATGGCTTCTGTAAGGGCTCTGGACAATGAGAAGCTGGGAGTGACCACGGAACAAAAAGGCAACAGGGCAGAGACTGCATAAAAATATGAAGAGGGGATTTCTGGTGTGCCTGCTCTGAGGAGTGATACCGTGGGCACAGTCAGAGGCACAGAGTTATGCAGGGACAAAGCTACGCTGCGGTGCTGTTCTAGCTTGGCCAAGGTACTGGCGCACACGCCGAAGTTGCTGGAGAGCCACTGGAGAATTTTATTAAGCAAGTAGCTTGGCTAGTAAAATGTGCAGGTCTCTAAGCTGACTAGTTGGCATATATTAGCTCCTGTATTTCTAACAAGGTCATGCTTCTGCTTAGACACTTAGGTCCCTTAACCAAAAATCTAAGAACTAATGAGAGCAGGTGCAAGACCAGAGCCCTAGAACCATCCAACGACGGCAGCGGAAGAGGGTGAAATTAGGTTCTGAGTTATTGATTTGCAAATACCATGAAGGTAACTTTTATTAGAAGTTTGAAAATACAAAATATCTAGGAAGATTCTGAAAAAATATGTTAGCATATTCCTGAAGTTGGGGTATATAAAATACTAAAGTCAATTTACAGGCTAAGGAAAAATCATTTAAAGGATCATTTTTATCTGGTTAGATTTAAATTGCCTTTTTAAAGCGTGAGGTATAGACCCAGAAGAGAATTTTAATGAATAATATTATGGTAAGATAGAGGCAGGTTTACTCTAAATTCAGGAGTATGATGATACGAATCTCAAGTTGAGGCATTAGTCCTTCTCTTTTCACAGTCTCCTGGCTTGTGCCTGGGTTTTCACAGGGGCTTTTTTTCCTACAGTTTTGCCTGAGCTATTGTAAGACCAACTTCATGATTCAGTTCTCTCTTGTATATTCCAATAAATTAACTGAATTTATAATAAACACGCAAAGAGGGAATATAGATTGAAAAGAAGAGACTCAATCCTTTCTCATTCGTGTCTGGCAAAAAGTTTTTAATGTAAGCACGATGGAGTAGCTTAAAATTCAGTTCTCTTCAGCTATACTTAATATTTACATTTTTTTTATTTCTAATTTGTTAACAATCAATGAGACATTAATATAAAATAGGAAGTAATTCCCTTCCGAAACGGTCACACTCTTAGCTAGCCATGCTTTAAATCGTAGTGGTGTCTGAAGAACCAGGTGGTGACTCATCTTGCTCTGTCACACCAGGGCTGGGTATCTGTGTGCTGTCAGACTGTACTAACAGAAACATAATTATTGTTGTTGGACTATTAAACCAGTCTCCTTGGTCTACAGGATTTATCTTTCCCTAATTACATAAACATCATCACATATGTACAGAGGGAGAGAGAGATTCAGTCATATATTCAAAATACTTCCCCTTTGTGTTTCAATGTTGATATTTTTGTGTAGCCTTATCTCTCACTATCTTTTATCTGAAAGGCATAGTTAAATAAATCTGCTAGCAAAATTCATTATTTAGTATGTGCTGCCTTTCTGCTGAGTGCAGTAGTAAGCACTACTCTTGATCTTCCTCCTTTTTAGAATTCATTTCATAAATTTACTGTGAACTACAAAATCAGTGCTCTAAAAATGTAAGAATATAGTCCATGTGGCCTTCTGTTGAAAAATACATAAAAGACAGGTGTTATTTGGAAGCTAATAAAATTTTTCTCAGACTAAAATTGATTTATATTGTGCTCAAAGTGTACACTGTAAACACATACCCCCCGTACACACTAATAAAGTGTACTATTTTTGGCTCACATGGATGTAATAATGGGAAATGTTTGTTTGCTTGTTTATTTGTTTGTTTGTAACAGGGGTTACTATGTAGCTTGAGAGGGCCTTCAACTCATTATGTAGATCAGGTTGCCCTCAAAATCACTATGATTCTTCTGTCTCAGCCCCCTGGGATTATAGACATACATAGCCACACTCAGAACAATGGAAAATTTTAATTGTCTCAATTTCATTACTATATTCTGTCTATTTTCTAGAATTTTTTAAATGTATTTGGTACAGCCTTTCTCTGTAGCTCAGACTACAGGCATGTACCACCGTGCTCTGACTCGGTGGCCAGTTCAGCACTCCCAGGGGCAGGGCCAGGGTAGCATGGGATGCTGGGAAATGAACCCCAGTCCCTGTGCTTGCATAAGTAGGTGCTTAGTGTGCTGAGCTACCTCGCTCACCTTAGACTCTTCAAAGCACAAAAAGATGACAATGATATAATAATTAAAATCCAAATGCAATTCAGAATAACAAAATAATTGTATATACATACATTTAAAAAACAAAATAAAACATAATATGCTCAATTATAAGTAGATTGGCCCTTTTGGTTAAGTATTGTAGAATAATTTAGGAGCTATCATAGCATAAACTATAGCATGGAAACAAATTTTAAAGAAAATTGGGGTTTTATATGTCATAATTAGTTGTTCACCCTGTCCATTGCCTTAATGGCTTCCCCAGTGACCCAAGAGAATAAGTGCATTGCCAGCAGATAAGCAGGCAATCCTTTTCCCCAAAAGAATTAAAACATTCTCTCAGGCTTTCACAGAATGCAAAATGGCCAAGCAATGGCCGTGACTCGTCCCGAAGGCTGTCACTAACAACAGTTCTACAAAGTACTGTCTATGGTCTCAAACTTAATCCTGAGGGGATTT
>PVJA010055193.1:0-11277 GCA_004027025.1 Myocastor coypus | reverse complement strand
GGGTTTGGGCTGGGCTGGAACAGGAAGTTAGTCGCGGGAACGCAGAGGCGGGGCAGAGGGGCACAGGGGCTTACCCGCGGCGGGTGCGCAGGCTCAGCTCCCAACGGTGGGGTTTCACAACAACTCCTTAAGAACACAATATTCCACATCTCACCTTTCAGTTGTTTGGCGTGTGGGACAATGACTTTGGCCTGTGTGACTAATCTCTTCCTCATCAGGTAATAAACTGCCTGCATCTGAAGGTTTTACATTAACTAGTAGCATCAGGAGGCCTTGCTCTGTGTGTGCTTGACAGAGCCATGGTATTCACCTTCATCCGTGTCAGCCTTTCAGCCCCACAGCTCTTTTACACACATAGCATCTTATATATGCACTCTTGGAGAAGGGCAGAGAAGGTTTAAAAGGCCAGTAATGCTACTTTATTTATATTATGAATAAATAGCAGTCCAAAGCCTGCTGTTACAAATCTCACAAGTCCTTACTCAGTGTCATCCATGATCAGGTGCTGATGTCCCAGAAGAGCTTCAGTTAGGGAACCACCTGTTAGCCTTCTTCTACAGTGAGAGCAGAGCAGAGGGACAGTCATTTTCTGGGACTGCTGATAACACAGTGGCTATGCAGTGTCTGCTCTCACATGTATCTCTGTGTGACACAACAGCTCTTCTTCCCAATGATCACTTCTTCCTTCTTCACTACTCTAGCACTGGATACAACTTCTTCTTACCTTTCCCACCCACACAAGAGAGCCTCCAATCGGCTCCTTGTGTGTCACTGAACCTGCCCCTCCAACTCCAACCCTAGCAAAAGCCTATAAGGTCTCATCCTCTGTCTCAGGTGAGAGGATCTGCCCATCTCCCCGCTCTCCATCCTCTCCATGTCTTCAGAGTTAATAAAGGCTTCCCCTTCCCCTTATTTCTGCTTCTCTGTCTTGCTGCCACTGCCGCCCATAAAACTTAACACTTTTTTATAATCTTAGCAGAAGAGGATAGAACATAAGAACCACATGTCTTTAGGACAGTTTGACAATGTGTAAACATATAGAAATACATGTAATTTGACCTGGCGATTAAAATTTGACTAATAATTCTATATTGAGAATTTACCTTAATAAGATATACAAACATGTATAATTGTTAACTATAATATGCCTATAATAGGAAGATATTGTATAGGACACATTTATGGGTATGTTGTAAACATATGAAAAGAATTACCCTATAGCTACTTTTTCAAATGAGGCATAGCTGTAGAAAGATATCCATGATATACATGTGAAGCAAGTCTATTCAAAGAATGCAAAGTATATCCTGCTTAAATATATATATATAATATATGCAAATATTTTGAAAATCTAAAAGGAGAAAGACAGTAGAGAAAAATGTTTATGCATAACATTATTGCTGGGTGTACTGGCACATACCTGTAATTCTAGCACTCAAGTGGCTAAGACAGGAGGATGGCTGTGAATTCCAGGCCAGCCCAGCTACATAATGAGTTCAAGGCCTCCCTAAACTACATAATGAGACCCTCTCTCAAAAAAAAAACAAAAAAACAAAAAAACAGATGAAACTACTTACAGTGTCTGTGAGTGGATGAGTGTATGTAAAAATTTTTGAATTGTCTTTTCTTTCTATTTTTTATATAACATATATTGCTCTTATAATGTTATTCTTAAGTAAACAGATAAATGATTGAGACCCTTTTCTTTACTTAGGGCGTCACTCCTCAGCCAACAGCAAGAGACAAAAATAAAATGATTATTCCTCTATCTATGGTTACTACAACCACAAGTCAGTTAATATCATTTATATCTAGATGTCCTCCCAAAGCCTCATGCACTGGTAGGTGGAACTCGCAGGGAGGTGACTGGATCGTGAGATTATTAGTGGACTCATCCGATGGTGAATTTATAGCTAAACATGATTTGGGAGGTGAAGCCTGATTAGAGGGCTGAGTCAGTAGAAGCGTGGTTTGCAAGGAGGCATCTTCTCCCCTCACCCTTCTCTCTCTGCTCCTTGATATCATGCCTCAACTGTCCATCCTCTACCAGGCCCCTCGGTGAGCCTCCCTGCTTTGGAGCCAGCTGACTGTGGACTGAAATCTCTACAACTTGAGCCAAATGAAACTTCTCCTCCTTTAAGTCATGAATGTTGGTATTGTGTCAGGAACAACAGAGAAATTAAGACATCAGGTTTCATTACCAAGAGGGTTTTTTTTTTTTTTCATTCCATTAAAGATTCTTTTACTAAGCTCATCTTTCTTCAGTACCCCCTCTCCACTCCTGATCCTTTTAGATAGGGTCTCACTATGCAGTCAGTGCTGGCCTGGAACTTTCTGTGTAGCTCAAACTGACAATGAACTCATGATTTTCTTGCCTCAGTCTCCTGATGTCTGGCATTAGAGGCATGTACTATGCTATCTGTTTCCGTTAGTCCCTAATATATTACATTCTTGTTATGGATTCACCCACTGACAAGTTTGTGGCTAAATGTGCTATTAGGAGTTGTGCCACCGAGGGTGTGCCTTTGAGGGTATATCTGCTTCCCCAGCCCTCTCCCCCAACCCTCTGTTTCCCAGTACCACTGGTGTCCTACTATGCTGTTTTTGTCTTGGAGTTAGCTAGCACCACTGTGGACTAAATCATGAGTGAAAATAGCTTCTCGTCCTTTAAGTTGAGGATGTTGGGTATTGTGTCTTAGTGATGAAAAAAGGACTAACACTTTTATTTTTTGAACTCTGTAGAGAAATCATAAATATGCGTATCTCCTAGGCTACAAGGAGAATATTAGGGATCCTTCCCAGAGTCTCAGTTATTGGAAACCCCTGCGGTGGGTTTCAGTCTTCTGCCCAGATTATGGCAGAGGCAGGTAAGTAAGAAAGAGCAAGAGACAAAGCAGAGAGTACAGCATCAGGGATTCTGGATGACCAGTTGCATTCTAGGAATCCCCAGCTAGCCACCACTGTATTAGCCAGTGCCAGAGAGGGGGTCTGGTGCTTTCCCCAATCATGTAGAAGCAGTTGTTAGTTGGGCAAGTTTAACATCAGAAAGAGAAACAGTAAAGGTCCATCCCCACATCTAGGTGCTGGGATTTCTGCATTCCAGAACGGCCCCACCAGGGAGGCAGGGTAAAGACAGCCTAGGACAGATATTGACGGGTTTCAGTGGCAGCAGCAATAGTGATGGTGGCACAGCAGAGAAGCAGAAATAGGAGGGGAGGCCTTTAGTAATTCTGAAAATATGGAGAGTATCTAGGGCAGGGAGATGGGCAGATCGTTGAACCTGAGACAGGGAGGGTGAGACTTTATGGACTTTTGCTAGGGATGGAGTTTGGGGGCAGGTTCAGCAACACACAAGGAACTGATTGGAGGCTCCCTTGTGTGGGTGGGAAGGGTAAAAGAAAGTTGTATCCAGACCTGGAGTGGGAAAGGAGGAAGCAGTCATTGGGAATATAAGCTGTTGTTTCAGGGGTTCAGCCATGTTGGATCAGGGCCAGGATAATTTAGCAGTCTGTACTCAGGCTGTACCCTATCACATATTATGTCAATTTCCAATTCATGGTCCCAAATACAAACACTCATTTTTCTGTAGTTTACTTTGTGCAGTGGTTAAATGCACTTTTTAAAATTAATATATTTGGTTACTGCAGGTTCTCACTATACAACTTGAACTTGTGGTGATCCTCCTACTTTCAGCCTCCCATTACTGGGATTTCAGGTGTGCATCACCAGGGCTGGTGTAGCATGTGGTGTGGGATCAAACCCGTCCCTGTGCTTGCCTAAGCTTGCCTAAGCAGGTGCTTTAGTCCACTGAGCTACCTTACTGGCTCTGGTGAGTATAGTTTCTGATGAACCAAATGACCGTATACAGGCAACTGGGTGGGAGGTGAAGTGCTGTTCACTGGGATTAGGGAGCTACATACGTATCAGCGTCAGCTGTGGCCTCCAGAGGGCAAATGGAGCTCCAGGCCCTTCTTCAAAGGTGGGTGCTGGGAGAGACCTAAAGCACCCTAATCCTGCAATTCAGTTCTAGCTAAGTATTGGGCAATAGAAAGAACAAAAAATATATACAGCTACGTACTCTTAGATCAAAAAGAAGAAATCTATTGTACCAGTAACCATTAGAAAATTTGTCATGTTTGTACCCTGTGCTCTGCGTAACTATAAGGAGGACAATATGCATTATATCAATTATTGTGAATGTTCTACTAACATGTTTTGAAACTATGACATTGTATTTTCTTATTAAAAGTAATAATAATAAAAAAGAAAACAAAAAATAAAATATTCAGAATTAATTTTCAATTTTATTAAATAGAGACTTCTAGTTAATGAGGAAAAGTGAGTTCTGCTAATGTTGGGTGAATCTTTATGAAAAGAATTGAGCTGCTCTTACAGATGCGAGGAACAACCACATAACCATCATGATGATCACAGCTGCTATTTATTTACTGAACACTGAGTTTCTAGCACCGGATTGTACAGATTTTAATAATCCTTACAGAAAAGCTTAATAGGCAACACTGTTAGTGCAATGGCAGGCAGAAACACTGAAATAAAAGCCAAGATTTGGAGGCATATTTATTTGATATTAGACATGCATGACTGGGAATCACCTGTTCCTCAAAATATGAGCCCCTGATCACTGATCTCTGATAGTCTAGGACTGCGTGGGATAAGCAAGCAGAAACTAGAGAGGCAAATGGCTTGTCAACTGGGCACTGCTTCTTACAATATGCATCATAATGACCAGCTATGCATCACAGTGACCATTCTTTTCTAAGAAACAAAACTAACAGGAACTATAACCAGAACTATTACCTGAGTAACTAACAAACTTAAGTATACTGGCTAAGGGGAGGCATCATCTGCTACATTAGCATTCCTGTTTTATTAGTGGAAGCAATAACTAAACAGGAAACACCAATGTAGAATGCTTGAAAATATCCCCACAGCTACTAAGTGATAAAAAAGAATTAAGAATTGGTTTTGGCTAGTTTGATGCCAAGGACAGGTTATAAACCCCAAACTAGCTGTTATTGCTGTGCTATATGTGTGCAGTTGCTTGTCTAGTGACTTTTCTCAACTAATTCTGTAAAACATAAACTCTTTGCTAAGTGTAGATGCCACAAATTGCTCTGACTAATTTGGTGATTAGTTAATTATCAAGCAAATGTTTTCTTAAATACCTGGAAAAAGTAAAATGGCTAGTCAATATGCCTGTAAATCACGCCTTCAACACTTAGTCAAACAGTTGAAAACTTTGCCTTCAACTTCACTGCCTGCTTGGAATGAGCCCCTGTATCAGCCAGAAGTGAGAATTTAGAGCCATTCAAATATTTCTTGAATGTGCTTCTAGCTCTGGGCATGTGCACAGTCTCACACATGTGCATGGTCTTACAGGCTCCCTGGCAGATGTCAGGTTTTTCTTTTTAAATTAACATAGCTTTGGGATTTGGGGATATCTCATTCTTTAAAGCTAATTCTTTAAAGTTTTGGGCTTGTTGTTTGTCCCAAATGTTATCTATCATGGTACACAGCCAAGAAGTTAAATCAGTTGACCTTCGAGTGTTTTGTAAGAACTCTCCCAAGTGGATAACTGCACTGGGTTGTCCTTAAGTCATGTCAAACACAGCCTTGCAGGTGAAGTCTTCCAGGTAACCAGCAGACAGGTCAAATAATGACAATTCTTTGGTAGGCTCTGGAAAGGCTCTACCTTTGTTCTGTTCCTCTGGGGACTGCACAGAAACGTGGCTTATGTTCAAGGCTATCAGCAAGATAGAGAGTAAATTATTGGCCAGTGTCCTAAACCTTCCTGTTTGTACTAACATTTGGTTGCTTTCTTTGAAAAAATACTTTACGGGTTGCTGCAAGGCTTTAGTTATTTTTCAGAATTTTGAAAAAGCTGACTGAAAATTTTTGTTAGACTTTTGTTTTATGGAGAAAATTTTCATAGGTTCTTCTTTGTGGAGACTCATTGGTCTCTTGGTGTACCCTGGGGAGAAACGGCAGCAGAAATGAGGAAATGACAGATAAGACAAGAATTGGGTTAGGTGGTAGCCCATTTGCCCAACTGGCAGAAGGCTCCAAGAACAACAGTAGGGGCATTTATTTATACCTTTGCAAATTAGTATCATGATAAAGGTTACCCAGTGGCTAAAAGCTGACGTTGACCAGGCAGGAGGTTTTGCTCATGACAGAGGTAACTTGACTGCTTTAGTCACTGAGGCCTCCTCTTGCGAAACATCTCTCCCTTTACTGTTTTGTTGTGTGAATGATTGATGTTTTCTTGCAGAAGTTGCATTTGGAGATCTCTGTAGGAAACCTTTTCATTCTTCATGCCAGTCCAAAGATTTTTGGTATGTGTGTTCAGCAATTTAACCCTGTATAGTCCAGTAATCCATAACAGAGGTATAGCTAGCAATTGTCAGAAATTGTTAGTGATTTGAATATTTATATACCGAGCATGTTATTATGCATTACTTTTTACATCTTGTGGTTATGCTTTTCTGCTGGATGGTTAAGACCAAGATAAAGTGAGGCTTGCATAAATAAATTAACTTTTTTATCTATTAAAATCAATTAAATCTCCCAAGATTTACCTTGGAACCCAGTAGAGCACCTCTTAGATCTTTTGTCAGTATCAGTCATCTGGATGAGTCATTGCCACTGCTTGACCAAGTTGCTTTCTGTGAAAGCTTGAGAGATTTTTTTTTCTCTCCAAGGTGACTCTCCCTAGGTACACAATACATGTAGAATCACTTCATGGTTCCATAATCTCCTTGATCAGAAAATCAGTGACTCAGCTGAGTTCTAGGACATCACAGCAGAGGTTCTCTTATGTCCTGAGTCCTCATTGACTGTGGAGGGCTAGGGCCAACATATTGGATATCCTCTCAGCCCATCTTCCTCTGTAATCTTTGGTCTCCAAATCCCAGTTGTTAAATGGCTAGAAGAGAAATTTCTTAATGGCATTACCCTGTATTGTAGGCAGTAAGCTTAACATTACTATATGTCTGAATATCAAACTCCTTAGACATAAAACAGAATGTTATTTTCTAACAACCATGGATATTCCAATATTTAAATCCTTATGACAGCTATATATTTTTATACAGAAATTTCAAAATCAAAACCATACAAAACATTTTTCATGAAAAAAAAAACATTTCTCATGGTTTGAGCTTTTTGCAAGGGGAACAATACAAGGCATATTTTATAAGATTATTTTATAATCACCCAAAGAATCATTAACAAAGAATGCAGGAAATCTGTCCACACACTAAAGATCAAAAAACTCTAGCTGAGGACCTGGATAATAATATCCTGCATGAGTCCAGCTAAAAACCTAGAGCCCATGATGGTGCCTTTTGCAAGTCCAGTTGGAGGCCTAGAGTCCATGACAAAGGCCCAGTGGTCAATGATGGAAGCTAGAAAGTCTATGCCAGCAGATGAAGGACTTATGCAGTCAGGCTGAGGGATCTCAACTGGATCTAGGATGCGATACTCAAAATAAGAACCAGAGCTCTCCCCCAAAGTACCACAGCCATCCTTGGAAGCAGTGAAGTCCTGAGCTCCTCCAGTGATGAGGAAAACTGAGTTCCAATCAGGAAAGCCAAAGTGACGGGCTTCTCCAGGAGACTGAACAGTGCATGAACAGTGTACCATCTTTCCCTTCAGACCCAGGAAGTGATATTCAAGTTGAGGACGAGAGCTTCCCCAAAACAATCGTAGCCATTCTCATGTTGCAAGCTCTTTCTCTGACAAAAACAGCCAAGTTTATCAGGAAACCCAGCGTGAACAAGTTCCTGCAGCACAATAGCTGAAGATAACCAGCAGCTTCTAACAGCTTCCAGCAGTTCTAAAAGCGTGTCCGAACAGTTTCCCCAGCAGCCTCCTGACAGCTTCTCTAGTTCTGCCTCTTATGCTGCTGGCAACAATATTCGGGTGGGCTTGCCACATGCAGTACCACACTAATTCAGTTCGCTGGGCATGACAAGTTGGCCACCAGTTAGAAATTCACTACAACACTGTAGCATGACAATCATGATGACATTTTGTGACATACTTAAATTTTCATTTTGACATAAGATAGTCCTTTTTACCAGCCATCTCTGTCTAATAATATAAGAAACTTTTATCTAATTTGTCATTCACTAATGGGCTATACATCACAAATTTGTTAAAGGCAGGTCTGAATCTGAAAAGAAAGTTCTATAACAATAAGCAATCTTCATTTTACATTTTGGAAGACCTGTACATCTGGAATTATGAATACATTTAATACACCATGAGATTAACAATAATGAATTACCATACACATGTGAAACCTTCATTTCTTTTTTTTTCCATTTATATATTTGGTAGAGGGTCTCACTAAACTGCTTAGACTCAGTGATCCTCTTGTTTTCAGCCTTCCTAGTGCTGGGATTACAAGTGTGCACTACTAGGCCTGGACTTGGTTGCTGGCTCAGTGTACCCCGGAGGCAAGGCTAGCATGACGTGCAGGACCTGGTGTCAAATCCTGGTCCCAGCACTTGCTAAGACAGGTGCTTAGTTCACTGAGCTATCTTGCTGGTCCAGACTCTTAATTTAGTTTTGTACCTAGAGCATCTTTTATGAGAAAATCATATTGTAATTTTTTTCTGAAAAAGTTCATTTTTTAACCAATGATCAAATTATTTGGGGTGTCTTTTAAGAAACTATGGAGATTATTAAGAGCTCTTTGTTAATGAACAAAGGCTGGTCACTCCTCTATTCACCATTTGTAGTCTTGACTAATAATCACTCTTCGCCCTAAGGAATTTTTGTTTAATTAGCTTAATTTTTTGATGACCTGTGAGTAAATCAATTTTGATATCACTTATACCAGTTAGTAACTCAAGGGAAAGCATGCTTTTAAATCTGTAACCTGAATTGTATTATGAACAAATGATAAAGAATTATTGAGCTCAAATAAAAAAGGAAGAATATTTGTTCATGAAATGATATACAACATGTAAACATACACAGACCACACAAACATCTTTTAGGAAATCAGAGTGCATTCAAATCTATGCTTTACCAAATTGAACTAATTACTATTACTGATAGTAATTCTATTACAATATGTAGAAGTTTACAATTATAAATAGACTAGTGAAAAAAAAAATAAATAGACTAGTGAGATTTTGATTTTTGTTAATTAGCAGAGATCCCTTACCAGAAAAATTTTAGAAGGAATACAATCTTTTATCTATAATGAATATGCATATTTGTATTTTACTTTAAGAATATTGGTAACTTGCTGCTCAGTTATCTGTATATACTCTATAACCTATTTAGGCCTTAGATTTCCAATTTGTCAGTTCCTTCAATAGCCCCAGGTTAAATCTAACTTCATGATAGTCAACTTTTCTCTAGATGGCTTCATGATACGCCTGACAGTGTACTGTGACACCAAATAGGTCACTGAGCATATCCTTTACCCCAGATTAGCTTATTGTTGCTTTACTTGCTTAAATTATGTTTCTATTGCTGTACTTCTATCTTTTTTAAAGTTTTAAAATTTAACAGTATATACTGATGTGCTGGGGAGGCTGAAATAGGAGCATCAGTATGAGTCTGAGCTGTGTAGTGAGACCCTGTTTTAAAAAACAAGAACAGCAACATGAAAATATTATATATTGACGAGTGAATTTGGTGGGATTGATTCCCCCTTTTACTTTTATAATTGAAATATGATTTTATGGTAAGAAATCTGTATCCTGTATTTTCAAGAAGGAAGCCATCACGCAGCCTCCTTTATCGTAAAATGACCCATCTGTGAAAACAGAAGCAAATTAACTTTAACTCATCTGGACCTTAACAACGGCCCTGGAGTCTGGCTGCAATGGCCTCCAATTTTAAAAAGTCAAACATAGCATCAAGTGCCCCGAGAAAAAGGATGAGTCCTAAGCCAGAGCTGACCAAAAGCAGAAACAGGAAATCCGGGAAGCTTTTGATCTCTTTGATGCAGATGGGACTGGGACCATCAATGAAAAGGTACTAAAGTGGTAGTGAGAGCCCTGGGCTTTGAGCCCAAGAAAGAAATCAAGAAAATGATGAGCAAAATTGATAAGGAGGGTCAGGCAAAATGAACTTCAGTGACTTTCTGACCATGCTGACTCAGAAAATGAGAAAGACACAAGGAAGAAATCCTGAAAGCTTTGAAGCTCTTTGATGATGATGAAACCAGGACAATAGACAAGAACCTGACTGGTGAGGAGCTTCAGGAGATGATTGATGAAGCCAGCCAAGATGGAGAGAGCAAGGTCAACGAGCAGGAGTTTCTGTGCATCATGAAAAAGACCAGCCTCCATTGACACCCATGTTTTGTCTCCTGCTGCCGGCACAGGTGACCAGCGGCATAGTGTCTGTTGCCCTGTGGAGTCCGGCTCCCCATTTCCCTGTAGAAACTTCACCCATGGCCTTGAATCTGATTTGGACTTCTGGAAGTGTGTTTTGATATTAATTCTTTGTAAAGTGATCCACTGATTACTTTAATTCTTGACAGCAGAATGAAAGCACATCAGATTAGGGGGAAGGTCTTGGGGTCGACCACCTGCTGTTTTTGCTGGCCTCAGCGACTTCTGAGCTAAGAACATGTCTGGTGGAGTCAGCACCAGCTGCAGTCCTCTATCAGTGGACCTGCTCACCTGCTGCCCAAGGACCGTGTTCGCTTGCAAAACAGTGAACCCTTGTGCTGGCATTTGGATGTGTGTTAATGATGTTTGTTTCCTCTTAAAAATGAAACTTCTCTTGGTATGAAAAAAAATTACCTTATCTGAAGAATCATGACCATAACAGCAGAGAAATTAGCCCCAAATCTGGGTGGAGCTAGTTAATATTACCAAATAAAGCCTGAAAAACATAAAAAGTTGATCTGAACAGTTTGGGGCACAAAATATCCTTGTTGGATAAGATGACCCAAATATGAAAAAGGTGCCATAGTTTGCAGCTTTTTAGGGGGCTACTGTTAGGCCTGCATTGTGAAGGGTATCATCTAATGGGATAAATATTCCATGTAAAGTGGATGAGGATTTATGTGCTAGAAGTATATCACTTGTGGTACCTTTGCTCAAAGGGTTTGTTCAAATACATAGCCTTTTAGGAAGCACTTTGAGGAGGGAGGCAGAGAGGAGGTGAGAAGGAAGTTCACTTGTCTGCTCCCTTAGCACACATTCAGCAGAACCATTTTTTAAAAAAGAATTTACTTTAAAGAATAAAAATAGCAGAAACAAAGATAGAAAAAAACATATA
>PVJA010055192.1:0-11248 GCA_004027025.1 Myocastor coypus | reverse complement strand
TTTTTTTTCTTTGGATATATAATCCACCATCTGCATCCTCAGTTTAACATTCATAAACCAAAACTGCGATGTCAGGAGGTACCCTGACAACATTTATATGCCTTTCTGTACCTTTTAAAAATTTTCCAGAGCCTCTGGATTGTCACTTGAAGGTCTAAAAAAAGAAGTTTGAATAACAAACATTTGAGTTTTTGCATGAAACATCTAATTAAAAGGTAGTGAGAGAGCTCATCCCAGGATCCTACTCTTCTTTGTTTTCCCTTTGGTAGCAACACAACATTAAAAGTATTAGGAACAACTCAGCACTTAGTATGTGCCAAGGGCATTCTGCATGTATTATATATAACTCATGGGCCCACACAATAGTGAGATGTAGTTATTATCATTATTATCTCATTTTACAGATGGGAAAGTAGGCAAGAATATGTCAAGCAACTTCCCCAGGTGTACATGTACATGTATAAAATAGAGAAAAAGTAAACAGAGTCCATATATCCAGCAATTCAGTGTCTGAAAACCTTTAACAAGTTCCTGTTTCTTTTAGCTTTAAATTATCTGTACATTCATAATTTTGCTGTCACAGTGTTCATCTTTTTTTGACGTTACATAAAATGAAAGTAGAAAACTGCTACCTATGTTAAAAAGCCACTCACAGGGCATTTATTTACTCTTATACATAGTTCAGCAAATAATGTACATGTACTTTAGCAGTTTCCTGCAATCATAAATAACTGAAAGATGATGACCTCCAATTTAAGCTCCTCTTGGAATTACAGAAACTGAAGTAATTTATATCGATCCATGATGTCTTAATAAATTCAGCATTAAACTATCTATACAAGTTTTTCATTTCCTGACATATGCATTTTATTTGGCAGACTCTATAGCCATTCAATGAATATCACCTAAGCATGTACTATGAGGAAGCATTCCCAAACGGTTGGAGAAAAGGCAAAAACAAAACAATCCTAAAATACTCATAGCCTATTATATTAATGACTAACTGTATTGTAACCCAGTAAATTAGATGGAAGTACACACAGTGGTGGAAGTCCCTGGAAGGCACATGGGGATATCTGATGAAGTACTTGGTCAATGCAACTGCATAATCAATGGACACCAGGAAGATGTCAGGACTGGGATTTGACAGAATGATACTGATACTACAGGTGGCTTTGGCCGTGGTTTTAGAAATCAAGGGAAATGACTACCCATCAGAAGAGACAAAGAAGCACAGGGTAGCATGGCGCCTTCCACGAACTCTAAGAAATTCAACCTGGCTGGGATCAGCAAGCACACAGAATGGAGGAACGTGAGAAGAACCTGGGGAGATAAAACTCATAATCACCTTGGAAGTCCCTGGACTTCTTTCCTCTCATGCAGAACCAGAGAACCAGAAGATAGACATGGTCAGATCTGCATATTAGAAAGAAGACAGCACCTCAGCAGTAGTGTGGAAGGCAGGTTATGGGAGGAAGCTGTCAGAGAGAAAAGAAAAACAGTACCAGCAAGAGAAAGTAAAACAAGAAATGACCCAGACTGTAATCCTTCCATTCCCCTTGAAGCTACTGAAAATTGCCATCAGAAGAATATAGACAGGAAAATATTCTGATCATTTTTAAAAACTAGGAGTCTTTGACAGATGTGGTTATTGAGTAAGTATTCTTGGTAAGAGAGAAGGCAAATCTTAGGTTTCCAACTTTAGCAACAGAATGTCACCAAATTACACAGAAATATTGGAGAAGTCCAGTTTTCAAGGGCAACAAATGAGTTAAATTCCAGAAATGTTACCTACAATGAGCTGGTGGAATATTCAAGTGGAACCATCAAATCAGTGGCCGGAGTCTTCAGCTCAGTGGGATGGATACGGGGTGGAGATTATTATCTGGCAGCTAGGAGCACACATGTGGTATTTAAGAGTAGGAACACGGGAGCAGTGCAGAAACAGATAGTGACAGAAGAGATCAGATGGACTGGGAATTCTGAGTGACACCAAGCTTCAAGATGAAGACAGAAATGGAAATGGAAAGCATAAATAGGCCTGGTGGCAACAAGTTTAAAGAGGGACCAATGAGAAGATCCTGAAATAACTGGTCTCAGTGTTGCTGTGGAGGACAAATCCAGCAAAAACAGGCAAAATCCTTTCTCAGATTGAAATTGTATATATACCAACTTAGATAACATTATCTATATTTCTCTCATTCTGCATTTTATAACCTCTATATTTAATGGTATATTTAGGTATAAAATTACATTTTTCTAATCTTCTAAGTAAAATTCATCTAGGGACTAGAATAATCTTATTAAATCTTCTTTTCACTTATAATCTTTCAAGTGAAAATTTCTCTGATGTTAACTGCAGTTTAACTATATTATATCACTTCAAGAAAGGACTGCAGATAAATGATGTGCCTTTAGTAAGTACACTATGATAGATACATGTTTGTATATTATTTTATGCATGCACATATCAATCCATCAAAATGTTTGATATTATTATTTCACCATCTTGAGGGGGAAAGAATGGTTATGAAGAGAGTGGAGGAAAGTGCTTAAGAGTATAGTTAAGGTGTAAGTAAAATCTTCAAGGTGCAATAAGGTAAAAGGGAAAGTAACTGAGCATAAGGAATAAATAATTGGATGGGAGAAAGAAGAAAAGTTAGGAAGAAAAGGAAGGGGAAAATCATATATATGATAGCTAAGATGATTGTGCTACTGATTTCTACTTTTTTTATGCATCATGGACAGGGGATACAGGGTCTACATGGCCTCACTATGTAGATTAGACTCATAGTGATTCTGCTGCTTTCAGCCTCACAAAGTGCTGGGATTACAGGCAGGCGCCACCAAGCCCAGTCTCAATCACAGTCTCTGTGTGCCCCAGAGGCAGGGCTGGCATGGCACTCTGGGGATCAAACCTGGGCCACTGTGCTCTTCTACTTTTTTTTTTTTTTCCAGAACTGCAGATCGAATTCAGGAGCTTGCACTTGCCAGGCAGGCTCTTGTGCCCCTGAGCTATCTCCCCGGCCCCTCTGCTTGTTTTCTTGAAGGTAGCAATTGATGCTTAAAATTTTTACTTTGACCAATTTTTCATGCTTATTTCTTGTAATCTGAGAAGCTATCCTGAAGACAACATTGTGCAATATAACGAACAATGTTGAATATCATCTTTCATTTTAAATTGCTTAAATTATTTCTACTATCATCCATTTTTCCTATCCTTTAAAATGAATTAAATAAAAGAGTATAGTTAGTGATACTGCAATCATATAAAGTTTTATCTCTAAACTTTTAACTCTGCACTTATTCATCTTGGCAAAATTACTCAGTGTTTCTGACCACATCTCAAAGCGATAGTATTTCTAACAGGAAAAAAATAGCAATATTTTCCTTTAAGTACAATAAAACATAAATTTCATTATGTAAAACTAAATAAAAAAGTAGCTACTAATTTGGTTAAAGTTGGACAGTCTCAATATGTGCCCGTGTGTGTGTATATGTGTGTGCATATATGTGTACCTGCACATATATTTATGACACAATAACAGGAAAAAACATTTCTTAATTTCTAAAACCTTCATCACTGACTGACCACACCAGCCACAAAGCTCAGCACATCTCCCAGGCAGTTCCTTAAACAAAGACTGCTGCTGACGCGAATCTAGCTCTGAATCACAATGTGCAAAATTTCAACTTTCATTCACAGTTAATGGGCGATAGACAAACTAATCTATACAAGGCAAGTTTCTTCTCCTTTCAACAGTCACTTCCCTTTTCTGTAAGCAATGCAATGCTAAATACTTAGAGTGATTGCAATCTCTTCTGAGAAAATCTTCTATGGCACTTAAATATAATCACTACCTAGCTCAGGACATTTGTGTCATCAACAGACTCTCTTGTTGAGCAATCAAGATATGAAGTTTAGATTTGCTTTGTTTTTATTTTTTATTTTTTTCTCTTCCTCTTGTAAAATAGAAATTTATTTCTGGAGTGCATGTACTGCTGCTGTTTGGAAGATCAGAAGATGCTAACTTTTAAAAGGAAATGTTCTTGGGCTGGCCAAATAGCTCAGCAGATTAAGGCGCCAGAAGGGGCCAGGGGTCCATTCCCAGGCCTGCTGTGTGGGGCCCTGACTCCGGGGGTGCACTGAGACAGCAATTTAGACTGGGGGTGGTGGCACATGCCTGTGATCCCAGCTCTTGGGAAACTGTAAATAGGTGGATCACTACAAGTCCAATCTAGCAGTGAGACCCTGAACACCCTGTCCCTGTATACTCTTCCAAAAAAACCCCAAATAAAACAACAACAACAAAAAAACAATGCATAACATGTTCTTGTCAGTTAAGGAGAATACTCTTATAGGTCTGTGTATTTAGAGCATGGATGGATAGCATCTTGGTCTAGCACTTTCTTTGCTTCATTACATAATCTGACTTAAATGACCACCGAGTAGCTTGGCCTAGGTCACCATGACAACCTGGATCTACAACAGAAAAAAAGCCAGCATTGATCAAGGCCCAGAATCAAGGTGGGGAGAACCGGTTTCAGCCCCCAGAGGCAATAGGCAGAGCCCACTGGTCTCTGAGGTGAGAGAAGGAGCCTAGGAAAACAGAGCGTATCACTCCAGAGAAAATATTGCAATGGACAGGACAGACAGGTGGCTGCTAAACACAACAGGATTGGCTGCTGGACAGGTCATGGGAAGAGCTAAGGCCTGGCAAGACTGAGACCCCCAGAGCAGGTGTGGGTAAGGGCACTCAGGGAGGGAGATGGGATGGGACCCTGCAGACCTGAGGAGTGTGTTTACAGCCAAGAAGAAGAGCTGCCCAGTCCTCAGATGTGTGTCTGACCCTTGTAAGAGAAGCCAGAAAACAGGATTTTTGTGTGAAATATACAATCCTCCATTGTCAAACATTATAAATACATTTTCCTCTTAATATACTATGAAAATGTAGGCAATCTGACGCCGACCGAATGAAAGACATGTGTTCTGGGTCTTCAGGTTTGAGGTTTCAAGTTGGAGAACTATACTTATAGGTGCATGCCCATAAATGGGGCCCTGATTAAATGTGAAAGTCTTTATGAATATTTTTTCCATTTTGTTTATAATTATTTCTCTGAATCAGAGTAAGCTTAATCAAAATGCTCCAGTATTTATGGGCAGCAAAATGCATTCTTACTTAGGGATTCAACAGAAACTTCCGTAAGTTGAAGAAACACAGTCTGTTCAGGAGTGTTCCTGTCTTCCTTAATCATCTTAGCCGGGTGTGGTGGTGCACACCTGTAATCCCAGCACTGGGGAGGCTGAGGCAGGAGGATCTGTGAGAGTTCGAGACCAGCCTGGGCTACAAAACTGAGCTCAAGGCCAGCCTGAACTGCGTAGCAAGACCCTGACTCAAAAAGACGAAAAATAAATAAATAAATAAATAAATCTTATTCTTTACGATATCCCAGGGGGAATCTCTCATGTTCCTCCTATGACTCTGTTTTTTTTTCCACATGCCAAACATTTCACAAACTAGTAAAATGAGCTTAGTTGGCTATTTTACAGAAGCGCAGACAATTTAAATGTACATAGGTCTGGGGACACCCACTAGGGACGCCCCTCCCATCCCTCTCTCAGACAGGAGCTTTGTTTCCCTCAATAAATATATTCTACTCATTAAAATAAATACGTAAGTAAGTAAGTAAATAAATAAATAAATAAGCATAGGGCCAAAAACTAGTTTTGAATTTATCCCGTTGGTATAATCATATTAAATTTTCTATTCACAAGGTAAGAAGGAAACACAATATGGCTGCTCTCATCTAACACACTGTCCAGTTGGTGTGGGGGCATGGCCAGGTGGGTGGTGCCCAGTGCTCCCTCTCTTCCCCACCAGTGCTGCTTCTCCATCTCTTTGGCTTGCCTATCATGATCTGCTGTGAGCTGAGATATTCTTCCCTTCCTCCACTGCTCAGGGTGGCCAGCCCGGTGCAGGGGAATTCTAGCACCTCAGAATCTCCTGCTGGAGTTCAGAAGTAGGTAGTGAGTCCTCCAGGGGACAGCCCTTGAGGCTGGAAAGGAGAAGTGAACTGGAAAGCCCTAAATGGCACAGTACTAACAGGAACAGAAATAAAGATGTGAGTCGCTGACAGAAAGAAAAGTGAGGTCTAGAAGCTCAAGGCTCTGACTATAGGGGAACAGTTTGCAACAGCAATTAGCATCATTCTCTTGAATTGCTTAGTCTTTATAAGTACTTTCCTGTAACTTCCCAGCTTTTACATATAGAAAACTTAGACCCCTTAGGCACTGCCTAATAACCATCCATTAAAACTCTCCCAAACAAAAGACAAGTTTCAAAACAGGCAGTGGCAACTATCCTAGAGCACAGGAAAAAAGAAATAGTGAAGGCCTTTGACCTCCTGAGGAAGCTATTTTATTATATTAAAGAAACAGGAAGAGAAACAGAGGGAAAATATTTTTCTTTTCAGCAGCCATGAAATCATACAGATTTTACTACGTGCAAAGTGTATATATCACTGTTCCTTGCCTTTGAAGGAAGACATTTGACTTATCGCTCCAAGGGAGATATTAAAAAAACAAAACAGCAGGAAAACACTGGGAAAGGAAATTAAATGGAAACTGTATCTTCTCTTTATCTTTTTCCTTATTTTGCAACCTTTGTTTTGGAATTATTCCATAATTTATACAATATTTATATCGCATAAAGTCTTAGAAATAATCTAGAGATTATTTAAAATATGCAAAAATATATGCATTGGTTATATGTAGGTATTTCCACATTTTACATAGGAGATTTGAATACTGTGGGCTTTGGCATGTGTGCTGGGGCCAGGAACTAACTCCCTGAGGATAACAAGGGACAGTTATCCTTGAAAGTAGTGCATAAATACTGGGGTTTTTCAATGGCATAACATCATCATTCATGTGGTGCAGCCTTTCATTTTAGGAAAGATCTATACAGGAATAGGTGAAAGAATCTGACTGTCTCAGTTGCTTTCTCAGCACGGACACAATACTTGACTCCACAGTTTATAGAGAGATTTTTTTTCACTCACAGTTACAGTCCATGGCCTGAGGGTCCCTGGGCACAGGCAAGTAGCTACATAGGATGGGCTGAAAGAAGAGAGGAAAGGGAGGCAGGGATGGTGGAGTTCCGGACACTCATAGGCTCCATCTTTGGTGCCCACTCCTCAGGTCCCACCCACCTCCAACAGCACTCTTGACTCTGATTTCTCATCTCATCCCTGGATTAATGCATGGTTGAGTATAATACACCACGATCTTACACAGATCAAATGTTAATGCCACCTGGAGTAGCACACAACTACGGCTTTATGGGAGAAAAATGACAGATTATAAAACTTCCTTACAGGTGTAGTTACAAGATCACACTCTAGCAATCAAGAAACATTGGTGACAAATGAAATTTGCATCTAGTTCGCAGATTTGTTTTGTCCAAATATTTTTAAAAGTAAAGTTTTTTTCCAACATTGAAAACAAAAAGTTTTACAAAAGATTGACTATCTTTCTCCTTTTACAGAAATTGAGCTTGGTGTGGTGGTGCACCCTATACTACTGGCACTCAGGAGGTTGAAGCAGAAGACTTGCTGCACGATTAAGACTATCCAGGTGAGTTCAAAGCCAACCCAAAGTACCTAGGGAGACCTTGACTAAAAAATGTGAGAAAGAAGGAAAGAAGGAAAGGAAGGAGGGAAGGAGGGAAGGAAGGAAGGAAGGAAAAGAGAGAGGGAAAGAAGAAGAGAAAGAAAGAAAGAAAGAAAGAAAGAAAGAAAGAAAGAAAGAAAGAAAGAAAGAAAGAAAGAAAGAAAGTTGAATATGTATTTGCTTCTGAAGCTGAGTCTCCTGCCTTATTGGTAGGAAAATCACCTCTGCTGATTGCTGCACCACTTCTCTAGACTCACTCACTCACTCAGCACCATTTTCAATCGCCATTAATTCAGTTTTTGATTTGTTTCCCACAAACTTGCTTTGGAAAATAGAAAGTCAACAACAAGACATGGGAAGAATCCTAAAGAGAAATCTGGTGTTTGGCCTTGGTTTGTGCTTATATAATCTGATAGAAAAAGAGGGAGTCTCATGGGGCTTCTGCTCCTGGATTAGCACACACAGAGCCGACTTGAGCTTTTCCAACAGGAAGTCTGGATGATCTACACCCTAAGGGAGAGCTATCCTAGCAGACCTAAGTTACACAACAACAACAAAAAATAAATAAATAAAATAAAATGGGGCTTGCTATTATAAGTTACTGAGTCTTTGGATCATCTTTTTTGTTTATTTGTTTGTTTTGTGGGACGGGGTTCAAACTCACAACCTTGCATTTGCCAAGCAGGCACTTTTGCCCCTGAGCTATCTCCCCAGCCCCTATTTTGATATTTAATATATGTGATTCTACCCTATTGCCCCAATTTATTTTTATAATAACTTCATTGCTATCAACTTACATATGTTCATGTGTTCATATATGTACATATCTTATGTTTCTCACCTTTTTGTCTGATTTCACTTTGCAAATGATTTTAATAGCATGTTTAATTCTGTGATATGGTATAGCTTTAGAATTAAAAGTTGCACATATTTAAGCAGTTTCTTCTCAAGGTTGTAGGAAAAAACCTTACAAATAAATCAGCCTAGAGGATTGTTAGAATTTCTGTCAATAATCAAAGGAATTAGCAATGACCTCCTGAGGGAAGAAAACATTGTTTCTACTGTTTATTCTTAAATTAGTAGACATTTTCAATGCATAGTATCTACATTGCCTGTGGAGAGTTAGTACATATGCATACACACCTTACTTCTTTTTTAAAAATTCTCTTTTCCTTGCCTTCCTTCATTATTTTTTGATCCCCATTCATATGAAAAACATCTTCATACTTATTACATATCTTTATTTTACTCTTTATAATATTGTATGCTCATATACAAGAATCTGAAATGGTTTCTCTCTGGTCACCACTTTATTTGAAGTTCTTCAGGAAATGGTAAAACAACATTGAGATTGTATCATACCCCAGAAAAATGGCTATCATCAAGAAATGAAATAATAATAAATGCTGGTGAGAAGAAAGGAAACATCTATGTCTTTGGTAGGAATGTGGCTGTACTAGTAAACTATACAGAAACTAGACTAAATACAGAAACATGTACTAGAAAGAAACATATTACGAAACAACAATTCCAGATTTGGAAAAATCAAGCAGCATGAAAAAAAAATCTTTCGTATTGTAAAATTTGATGTTGTACCTATGAATATGAACATGTAATCCACATGAATGTAGATTAGGGTGACTGCATACTTTAAACATCAAGAAAATGCAAACACGTAAAAGTGTAGTAAATAAAGAGCTATAGGAAAGGAATTATATCCCATTTACAGAAGAGTTCTGTTTTTTTGGAGAAGAAGGTCTAAGAAGGGCTCACTAGATAAATTGCAAGAAGTAAGCCACTTTCACCTTTTCCAAATAAATTTAGTAATTGTTTACAGCACAATTATTATAATAAATATACAAAATTGCTATGACTATGGGGTAAACGGCATCCCTGGATTGGGATACCCAGACTGTCCAATGCCCGGCAAAGTTCACAGGCTAAACAAGCTCTCACCAGCATGATTTGAATGTGGAGCATCATACAGGCTCTGCTGATCTTCCAAAAGATCAATACAGGATTGATGAAGACTGGAAGACAGCCATAAAATGTGCTTACATCCTCAAGGGCAGCAATTAGGAACTTGTGTTCATTTTGGAAATCTTTATAATAAAAAATAAAAACAGGCAGCCCCTTCATTTTTATGTCTGTGGTAGATTGCCAAAAGTTGTATACATTCTTTGCAGTTTCTCCCATGAGAAATGGTCTAGTTACTTCCTTGAATATTTTTTTATTTTATTTTATTTCTTGCAATCACTAATACATTACATATTGTTGTCTTCATTGTAGTTGTTCAGAGTACAAGATACAGACATGATTTCTTGTCTAAACATCACTAGTACCATCTTTCTCTCCATTACACAAGGAGAAAGTAGCTGTATATTTAGTCCAATAGTCCATAACAGTAATGGATTATCAGCTCATCTGGCATTATCAGAAGCTGTTGACTTGAGCCTTTTACAACTCAGCCTATTAATATGACTTTCCTTTTTATACCTCATGATTAGACTTTCCTCATGGATGGTTAAGACCAAGATAAAGCAAGACCTATATTACAAAAAAAGTAACTTTTGTATCTGATATGGTCAGTCACGTCCCTTCAGGATTTATCCTGAAACTATGTACCACAGTCTGAAGCACTTTTGTCAGTGTCAGCCATTTGGATGAATCACAGCCATTACTTGACCAAGTTGCTATCTGTGAAAGCCTGAGAGAATGTTTTCCCTAATGTCTCCTTAGGGACACTGTGCATCATTGATCACTTTCCCTTTGTGGCCCCATAATCTCCTTGAACAGGAAATTTGGGACTCCATTGAGTTATAGGCCATTAGAGTCTAGATTTTTTTTATGTCCTATATCCTCACTGACCTTGAAGGGTTAGAGCCAAAATGTTGGCTATTCTTGTATTCATTCTTTTTTTCTCATTACTTGGTCTGCCAACTTAAATTGTTAATCCTCCAGAAGAGAAGCTCAATGATACTATTCCCTATAACATAGGTACTTGAGCTTAACATCACTGTCTTTCTGAATATCAAAGGCCTTATGCATAACATAAAATGGGTATTTTTATCAATTTTTGAAATTCTAAACTTTAAATCCCTATAGAATGTGCAAAAAAAAAAAAAAAATCCGCAATTGTGCATTGTTACAGAGATTCAGGAACTTAACCATTTATGAAATTGTAACAATACACTTCTAAGGCCTTTTTTTCCTTGTCTCATCTTCTTTCTTTCTTTCTTTTTTACTCTACATAAACATTTAATGGAGAGAAAGAGAGAGTATAACAATAATTGTTTTGAAATTAGGAATACTGCCTAATTAGATTAGACTGATAGGTATTCCAAGCATGATTTTAGTATTACGCATTGCTATCCTCCGTGTATTTGCTTAGTTCACAGATAACAGTACATATAGTGAGTCAGGGTGCAATTTCTACCAATTACTTTCTAGTTTCAAAAATCTGTTGGAGATTCTTTCTTTTTTTTTTTTTTTTTTTTTTTTTTTTTTTTTTTTTTTTTTTTTTTTTTTTTTTTTTTTTTTTTTTTTTTTTTTTTTTTTTTTTTTTTTTTTTTTTTT
>PVJA010055191.1:0-11275 GCA_004027025.1 Myocastor coypus | reverse complement strand
TTTTTTTTTTTTTTTTTTTTTTTTTTTTTTTTTTTTTTTTTTTTTTTTTTGTCTTTTTGAGACAGGGTCTTGCTATGCAGTTGAGGCTGGTCCTGAGCTCACTTTTGTAGCCCAGGCTGGTCTCGAACTCGCACCAATCCTCCTGCCTCAGCCTCCCGAGTGCTGGGATTACAGGCGTGCGCCACCACGCCCGGCTATGTGTGCCATTTCTAATGTTTTACCTATGATTATTATTATTCTCTTTAAAATAAATTTAAAAAATAAAAAGGGCAAGAAAAAATGAAGACTTATTGAAAGCAAGTGTTAATGTTGAATTATTTGACCAGTCCTGTATACCTCTATCTGCTAACTTGAGCAATACATTTGATGATGAAAATACATAACAAGCATTGTTGATTTTGTATTTTTGTTTTGAAATTCTGCCCCATATGTATTGTTGTATGCTACTCTGGGTTTTTTGTTTAGTTTTTTTTTTGTATGAGGCCAGCTCAGCCCACCCTGGGGGCATGTGGTGCCGAGAATAGAACCATGGTCCCTATGTGCTTGCCCAAGCTTGCCTAAGCAGGCACTTTATTTTATTTTATTTTTATTATTTATTTATTTATTTATTTATTTATTTATTTGTGGGACCAGGGTTCGAACTCACGACCTTGCACTTGCCCAGCAGGCACTTGTGCCTCGGAGCTATCTCCCCAGCCCATAAGCAGGCACTTTAGACTGCTGAGCTGTCTTGCCAGCCCATTACTCTGTTTCTATCTTCGTTTTTGCTTTTGCTTTTGTGCTTACTCTTTAAAATAAAATTTTAAAAAATGACTTCCTATAGATAGTGTACAAATGAGTTTTGCTTTTAAAAACTTGACAATTGCAATTTTAATTGGTATACTTAGATCACTTATATCAATGTAATTATTAATGTCACTGAGTTCAAACGTACCACCATGCTAATTGTTTATTTATTCCATGTGCTATTTCTTTAATTTTTCTGTTTAGGATTTAAGTAAGAGTTTATGGTTCTCTTATTTCTACTACTGGTATATAATTGAACCACTTAAATATTTTAATGGTTGCTATGGGTCTTAAAATATGCTTCTATAATTTTTCAGTCTGCCTTCAAGTATTTTGCCATTTCATATAATGTCACAATACACTTCTGATTATCTTCCTTATTTTGTGATATTGTTATAAATACATATTGCTTCTACACATAAGCTCATAAACCTCATTCCTATTTTTGCTTTAATGGACATTTTGTAGAGTGTATAAAATAAAAATTATACTTATCTTCATTTCAACCATTTTCAAGCTTCATTCTGTAGATCCAAATGTATTTTTGGTATTCTATTTCTCCTGTCTTTATTTTTTTTTTTTCTCCTGTCTTTAGAAAGTTGTTTCATACTTTGTGTAGTGCAGGCCAGCTGCTGACAAATCTTACCAACTTTTATTTGAAAATGTCCTTTTTTTTTAATTTTAGGGAAAGGTCTACAGGGTGTTCAGGGTCTCACTACTAGATCATATTCATAGTGATCCACGTGTCTACAGCCTCCCAAGAGCTGGGGTTACAGGCGTGTGCCACCATACTCAGTCTCAATTGCCATCTCAGTGCGCCCTAGGGCAGGGCCACAGGGGAAGCCCAGGATGGAACCTCCAGCACCACCCCCGCCCCCACCTCCACCCCTCCCCCAGCCCCCTCCACCCTGCCCCCTGCCCCTGAGCCTGCGCTTACAAGTGCTTTAATCCGCTGAGCTATTTGGCCGGCCCTGAAAGTGTCTTTTATTTTGCACTGTTGAATAATTCTCCATAGGGCTTAACATGTTTGATTGGCAGTACTGTGTTTTGTTTTTTTTCAAAAATGTTAAAGACATTCCTGCATTATTTTCTCCTTGCATAGTTTCTGATAAAAGTCTGCTGTTTCTCCCATCTCTGCTGCCACTGATTCTTTCAGCGTTTGCCATTTTTAGCTGTTTGGCAATGTGTCTACGAGTTCATGTTTTTCTTTGTTTTAAATTCTGTTTTGGGAGTTTTAGTTTCTTGGATCAAGATTAGGTCTCACTGATTTTTTTTTTTCAATTTTATTTATTTTTTTCTTGTTTCAGAACCTTTATTTGTTTATTCACTCATTTTTATGGCCGGCTCAGCCCGTCCCGAGGGCAGGGCTGGAGCAGAATTTGGTGCTGGGGATCGAACCGCGGTCCCTGAAGCCGCCCAAGCTTTCCCAAGCTGGCGCTTTAGACCACTGAGCCATCCCACCGGGCCCCTGGTCTCACTGATTTTAAAAAATTGTCAGCCATCATCTCTTCATATTTTCCCCATTTTTCTCCTCTCCATTCTTGCTTTCCAACTATACAAATGTTTGATCTCTTCTTCAAGTTGGTCATAGTAAAATGACACAGTCCTATCATAGCCCCCCCTTTTGCTGCCCTTCCAGTGTCCTTTACTCATGACTTGTGCTCATAACAGGCTCTTTTTAAACTTTTTCCAAGGTTTCTTCAATCTCTGATGTGAGTCGTCACTAAAGATAAACTTCTAGTCCTAGTCCTGAAACACCTGGTTCTAACTTGCACGTGGGCATGAACTGTCACGCTGTCACTTCTCCTCACCCCCAAGACAACGCCCCAGTTCAGCAGGAAGGAGTCTAAGAGGCACATTGCCCCTTATATAACAACCACAAGATGGGAATGATAGGTTCTGGCCCTAGTATGAATTGCTGAATCATAATGGTGGTCATCTAATATGGCTGAAGCCCTTAAAACAACAGTTTATCTTCCCAAAGACCACCTCCCCCTTCCCCATCTTAGCCCAGGGTACAGTTTCCTTTCACCTGTCCCACCACCCCAGGGAAGGCCCCAATCAGCAAACCAGGTATATGTAAACATCCTCCTAAAACCCCACCCCTGTCAAAAGGCCATAAAAGCCTCAGTCTCCCTTTGTTTCAATTCAGAGAATTCCTTATCTTCCTGGAATTCTCTCTGTGTCCTCCAAGAAAATAAAGCCACTTTTCCTTGAAAAAAAAAAAAAGCTTAATCTCAGTGTTAGCCAATTCCTGGATGTTTTATAATTTTCTTCACACTTCATTTGTGTTTTAGGTTTGGTGATTTGCATTGACCTACTATATTTAAGTTCTCTGAAGTTTTTCTCATCTATGTGGAACCTAATAAATCAGTCTTTCAAAAGCATTCTTCACAGGGGTAGGGAGATAGCTCAGTGGCACAAGTGCCTGTCTGGCAAATTCAAGGTCCTGAGTTTGAACCCCAGTACCACAAAAAAGAAAAAAGGAAAGTTCTTTACAATAAATATTTTAGCATTTTCTATTTGACTCCATTAATTTCCACTGACCTCCCCACCACCATCAGCTCATGTGTATTCTCTGTCCTTTTCACTAAAACCTTGAGCCCACTATTTATGTAAAATTCCCTACAAGGTCTAAAATACAGTCACTTCTATGAGTAATTTTTCAGCATCTTCCATCTCTTGGCAGTTGTTCTTTTTAAAAAATCAAAAGCCAGATCATATACATAGAACAGTAGACACTGAAGCAAACAATGTTTCTACTTGAAAACTGGCATACTGATTTTGCCAAGTATACTACGTTGGAATGTTGAATTGGTATGGCCTAGATTTGGGTACTGATTTTGTTTTTGCAATAGCTATTTTAAGTGTAGCTTTTTAAGTTGGCTTTAAGCTTCTCTTGTATGATCTTTGGCTTAGGGCGGGAGTTTGGGTGTTGAAGGGTTTCTTCCCAGCATTTCTGCTGCACCTTGGCTTTTGACTATCTCTGTTCACCTGAGAGACTGAGGAGTTCTGTGTCCACGTTCTCCCATTTTCAGTGAGGCCTGCCATGGACAAGCTAGGGTCTGTGGGGTGCATCCCTTGGTTTAGTTTCAGAGAGTCTGTGCAGTTTCAGGAGAAGTACATTCTACTAAATGAGATATAAGCTCTTTTTTTTTTTTTTTTTTTACTATGAACCAAAAATAAAAACAAGTAGGCCTGCCATCTCGTGAGCCAGCTGAAGAAAAGAGTTCATACAAAGAGAAAGAGGTGAGAAATTTTAAAAAGCAACATACACCAGGAATGGCAGGACACACCTATAATCCCAGTGTTCTAGGAGGCTAAGGCAAAACAATCACAGCAGGGCCTGGCAGGATGGCTCAGTGGTCTGAAGGGCCTGCTTGGGGAAGCTTGGGTGGCTTCAGGGACCGCGGTTCGATCCCCAGCACAACATGCTGCGCCAGCCCTGCCCTGGGGGGGGGGGGCTGAACCGGCCATAAAAATGAGTGAATAAACAAACAAAGGTTCTGAAACAAGAAAAATAAATAAATAAATAAAATAAAAAATTCTTAAAAAAAAAAATCACAGCAGTCCCTCACAAGTTCACAGTTCAACTTTTGTGGATTCACTGTTGCATGAGTTTCAAAAAATATTAATCTAAATTATTTATCACTGATTTTTCATTATATTGTGAAATTTTATAGTAGTATACAATACTGTGTATGTATTTATATGCATAGTATTTATAGTTAAATGATTTTTGCCTAAAATTTTTTAAAAACAGAAAAATATATTTAAAATGTTAATTCTGACATGCTAAAATATTAAATCAAAAGTTTACAGTATGTATTTCTCTAGCAGGTGCACACTGTAGTATACAGTATATGTATGTTACTAAAGTTATGTAGGTTTACAGCTTTAGAGAATGGATAAGAACATTAGAAGTGTTTTTAAAAGTGTAGGAAAGGTTTATAAGAGAATAAGGTTTATAAAACCTTAAAATATAAATGTCACTACTTTGCTTATTTTCACTTGCTACAGGATATCTGGCATGTAACCTCCGTGTTAAGTGAGGGGCCAGTGTACAAGTTGGAGATGAGCCTGGGCAACTTAGCAATTGAGAGTCTGTCTACAAAAAAGGCTGGAAATACAGCTCAGTGTGCAACCTAGTTCAATCCCAGCACTGAGGGTGGTGGGGTGGGCATGCAGGGCACTGTAAAGGCCCCCTGCTAATGCTCTCAAATCTTATGCTGTGTCTTTCATCTACCGAGACTAAGAAATAGCTCTGGTTTAAACAACTCTGAATATTCTGTTACTTAGAAATACAGCATCCTAATAGATAAAATAATCACAGGGAGGCCGGGGAGATAGCTCCGTGGCACAAGTGCCTGTCTGGCAAGCATAAGGTCATGAGTTTGAACTGTGGTCCTGCAAAAAACAAAAAACAAAACAAAAACAAACAAACAACAACAACAAAAAAAAAATCACAGGCTCATTGTGTTCACATGGAAGAGAGCAGAGAGACGACACATGAGGAGCCCCAGGTTCCCAGTGCTACACTGCTTCCTGAACCAGCCCTGGAGAGGCCAGGTCAAGCCAGTGCCTGAGTCACCCCTGTTCATCCAGCTGACAAAACCACTGCTGCAGTGGTTACCCAGGCTATGACTCAGAGGCTGTATTTTTATTTATTTATTTATTTTCTTGCTTCAGAACCTTTGTTTATTCACTCATTTTTATGGCCGGCTCAGCCTGCCCTGACGGCAGGGCTGGCGCAGCATGTGGTGCTGGAGATTGAAGCGCGGTCCCTGAAGCCGTGCAAGCAGGCTCTTTAGACCACTGAGCCATCCCGCCGGGCCCCTCAGAGGCTGTACTGAACCCTAAAGAAATTTCACAGAAAAATAAAGATGCTGACACCTACTTTGTCTATATTCTCCAAAACCTACCAAAGTTTGAAAATTAACCTCTATTTTTATTTTTTTAATATAGGCTGGCATGGCCAGGATGTCATGTAATGGAATAGAATAAACATATTATGGGTTCTTACGGGTAAAACTGGTAAATGTTCAGTGTAATTTTTTAAAATGTACTACAGAAAAAAAAAAAACTAGCCCCAAATTTTGCTTGCCAAATTTGTACACAGAATGAGCAGCAATCTTTCATACAGTATCTATAAGAATGTATTTGAGCATGTTTCTATCCAAGCTTAAATTAACTAAACATTGGGCAAATATACTGCATGTTCACTAAAGATTAGTATGATCTTGTACTATCATTTTAGATATATCCTGTATTTTCTATAGTTCTATAGTATAGAGGGGCCCGGCGGGATGGCTCAGTGGTCTAAAGTGCCTGCTTGGGAAAGCTTGGGCGGTTTCAGAGACTGCACTTCGATCCCTGGCACCACATGCTGTGCCAGCCCTGCCTTCAGGGCAGGCTGAGCCCGGCCATAAAAATGAGTAAATAAATAAAGGTTCTGAAACAAGAAAAAAATACATAAAAATATAGTTCTATAGTATAGAAATATGAATTTATCCAAACACTTGGTGATATTTATTTCTAGTTTAAAAGTTAGGAGTATGCAAGCTTTTTTCATTGTTAAAAATGCTTAATCATAAATTACAATCCTGACTTCCAGGTATGTATGCACACTTTACTTTTGATATAATCATGCACCACATACTATTTCAGTCAATAACTGCAAATATAATGGTAGCACCACAAGACTGTATGATTTCATATTATAGCCTTCTGAATTTAAGTAGACTCTACAATGTTCACACAGTGACATTTCTCAGAAAGTGTTCCTGTTGGTGGATGACATTTCCATATATGCAGATTTTGAAATTGTTAAAAATTATATTTATTTATTTGATATAGGGTCTTGTGATGCAGTTCAGACTTGTAGTTCCACCCAGTTCCGTAGCACTGGGATTACAGTCATGCACCACCATGCCGTTTCAAGGCCAGCTTGACATGCAGTACCAGTACCTGGTCCTTGCACTTGCTAGGCAGGTGCTTAGACTGCTGAGCTATCTCCCCAGCCCTAGATGCAGATTTTGATAAGCTTGTCCTTTTCAGTCCCACCAACAAAATACATGTTCTTGAGGAGACCAGTAAATAAAATGGTAATACCGGCCTAATAATTAAAAAAGGTCTCAAAAGTTTTTTAATTCAAGATTTTTCCTTTCATGTGAATGGGCAAAGTACGGAGGCAGAAAGTTTCTTATAAATCCTGCCTAACAAGGTTTGGATTGGACAAAGCCTACACTTAGAAATCAGTCAGATAAATGAAGTTTAATGGAAAAACAGACAGTAAAACACAGAGCATTATAAGTCTAAAATTTATTTAAAACTATTTGTCATTAGTAACACTTCTGACATTTTCCAAATGTTACAGTAAAACTCTGCCTTAATTCAGAAGGCAGAAGTAAAAACATAATTATGTAAAATGCAGCATTCTATTTTCTGCAAAGTTATCCAGAAACACTGTTAACCAGTTTGTATTATAATTTAAAGTGCATACATGTACACACACAGAGAGATAAACTTAAATGGAGTGTGCAGTATATAGAAAGAGACCACACCTTAAGAAACTCAGCTCATGCCTTCTTAAGATGAGACAAAAGGCAACCAATTCCATCAGGGTTACAACAAATTCATGTTATTTCAGACTGCAGAGCTGAATGCTCTACATTTCAAATTTTTACCTGGAAGTAATATTGACAGCATTTGCCTAATTCCTCCTCCAAATCCATTCAATAAGTTTTTGAAATTAGCTGATTAAAATTTTCAAATATACTTTTACATAATTTAATCATTTAGAAAGAAGTATTGAGTACCTATTGTGAGTTGCAAATTGATTCTGTGGACTTTAACAGTGAGCAAAACCCTTTTGCTCATCAAGCTTATATTCCACTGGATATGAATTAGGCGTGTTCATTATTATAATTTTGTTGAGTTCCTGACCAGATTCATATTTATAAGCCCTTGCTCCAGTGCAGAAACTTAGCAAAGTTTTTTTTTTTTTTTTTCTTGTTTCAGAACTTTTGTTTATTTATTTATTTTTATGGCCAGATCAGCCTGCCTTGAGGGCAGGGCTGGTGCAGCATGTGGTGCCAGGGATCAAACTGCAGCCCCTGCAGCCACCTAAGCTTTCCTAAGCAGGCGCTTTAGACCACTGAGCCATCCTGCCTGGCCCCCTTAGTAAAGTTTTGACAGAATCTGTTATGGAACTCCTCTCACTACAGGTCTCTGTTGTGTGCCTCCTAACCATCAGACACTGAAGTTGAAAACATTATTTTCATTGAAAAAAAAGATATGTTTTCTACTAAAAGAACCCTCATGTGCTCACTTCAGCACATACACCAAAAGTACTCTGGCTAGTGACTAGAAATTTTCAGTTCCCTCTTGAAGACTTCAAAACCAAGACATCATTTCACAAGCCTTCATTTCCATGTAGACTCCCTGAGGAAGCATAAACTTTACCATACTCTGAATTTTTATAGAATTTCTCACCATTGTGGACTCTCTGGTGAATTAAAAGGCCTGAGCTCCAACGGAAACCCTTCCCACACGCATCACATTTATATGGTTTCTCCCCTGTGTGGACTCTCTGATGAGCTTGAAGATTTGATCTCTGACTGAAGCCCTTCCCACACACCTCACATTTGTAAGGTTTCTCCCCAGTGTGGACTCTGTGATGGGCCTGAAGGCTTGAGTACCCACTGAAACCCTTGCCACACTGTTCACATTTATAGGGTCTTCCTTCTGCATGAATCCTCTGATGTGCTTGAAGGCGTGCACTCTCACTAAAGCCCTTTGTACACATTTCACATTTGTATGGTTTTCCTCCTGTGTGGACCCTCTGATGTGCCTCAAGCCGTGAACTCTGACTAAAGCCCTTCCCACACATCTCACATTTGTATGGTTTCACTCTAGTGTGGACTCTCTGATGCCCTTGCAGATATGCTCTCTGGCTGAAGCCCTTCCCACATACCTCACATATGTATGGTCTCTCTCCAGAGTGGACACTCTGATGACTTTGCAGGTATGATCTCTGACTGAAGCTCTTACCACACTCATTACACTGGTATGGCTTCTCACCTGTGTGGACTCTCTGATGGGCCAGAAGGGTTGAGGCTTTACTGAAGCCTTTACCACATTCTCCACATTTGTAAGGTTTTTCTCCTGTGTGAACTCGTTGATGAATTTGAAGATTAAAGCTCCAGCTGAACTCCTTCCCACATTCCTCACATTTGAATGGTTTTTCTCCAGTGTGAACTCTCTGATGGCCTTGGAGGTGTGAACTCCGACTGAAACCTTTACCACACTTCTCACATTTATATGGTTTTTCTCCGGTGTGTACTCGCTGATGGCCTTGAAGGTAAGAATTCCGACTGAACCCCTTCCCACATTCCTCACACTTGTATGGTTTTTCCCCAGAGTGGACTCTCTGATGAGCCTGAAGGTATGAACTCCGACTGAATCCCTTATCACACTCCTCACATTTATAAGGTTTTTCTCCTGTGTGGACTCTCTGATGAACATTAAGAGCCGATCTATGACTAAAGCTTTTGCCACACACATTGCATTTGTATGGCTTCGGTCCAGTATGAGTTTTCTGATGATTTTTAAGTTTCAAACTCCAGTCAAAGCCATTTCCATATTCCTTATAAGGTTTCTCCCTCATGTGAATCTTCTGATGGTCCTGAATATATGAATTTTGACTAAAGTTGCTACTGTATACATAATGTTTATATGGCTGTTCCCTGGGGTGAGCTATCTGAAAGTCCTGAAAATGTGAGGCCAGGCTGAAGTCATGACCACATTCCTTAGGATTGCCGGGATTCTCTCTCCTGTGAACTCTACATGGACCATTAGGACTTGAACAACAAATTAAACACTTTCCATACTCCATGGTGGGGTATAGTTTCTCTTCAGTGTCAAAATTCTGATGTTGACCATGAAGACATGAATTCTGATTAAAAATGCTCCCACTTTCCTCATATTCATAGGATTCCTCCCTAGTATGGACCCTAAAATTATCACTAAGGTCTAAGCTACAACTGAAGGCCTTCTCATAAACGCTGCTCCCCGGGGATATTTCTCCTGTGTGGGCGAGTTCATAAAAGTGCAGAGAAGAGTGCTGTTTCACATTCCTGCCACGTTCACCACACGCACATGATTTCCCCTCTGTACATGCTCTCTGTTGGGACTGCAGCTGTAAACTCTCAACATCTTCCCCTCTCTGGAAACTATGATGACTGTGAAGAACTGATGTACCACTACAGCCCCTCCCACACAGACTGTATATACAGTGTGTTCCTGCTAGGCACAGCTGTAGCTGAGCATCAGAGGTGTAGCCATCTCTGAAGTCTGCTCTGTACTCAGTACATGGGCAGGGATTCTGCTCGGCCTGGATTAAGTTCTGATTAAGAAGTGATCCGTCCACGATATCTTCTGCACAGTCACTGTGACTGTAGTTTTTTACATTTCTGTGTACTCCTGGATTACCACTGTGATGTGAAATCCAACAAGCACTCTCACACTTACAGAAAGTATTTTTCATGGAAATTTGTTGACACTTACACTGAGGATTATGGGCCTCAGCCAGATATATTTTCCTCCAAGAGTGCTGGGCTCTCAAGCATGGAAACTCATGATTTTTTACATAATTGCAATCATCCAGTACAGGAGTCACTACATAGTTTCCATCTTCAGAAATCTGGACCGGCATGCCTGCCCAGATATTATCTTGACACCTGACTAACTCAATCGCAGCTTGCTTCCAGGTCTGACAGGAGGAAGGCTCTTTGGGGGCAAGGTAGCTTAATCTCATTTCTTGGATCTGCTCCTTATGTTGAACGGTGTTTCCTATAAAGATAAAAGAGAATTCCCAACAAGTGTACAGATAAATGCTTTACTCAGAGATTTCAAAATTTTGCGCTTAGGTCATAACATGAAACTTGAATGACTAAAAGAAAATTCATGTGCTAGTTTTAAGAATCCTTAGAAAACTGCTCCCTTGTTTGGCTATGTAGTGGTGTACATAGGATGGACAAAATTCAGACTGTCCATATGCATCGAAACTGTAACACAGCCACTAGACAACAAATATGGTGACTGATCCCATTTAAAAGGCCTAGAAAAAGTGTAAGGACATTATCATGGGCTGCCTAAAGATTCCAAAGAGAAAATGGAAGGGAATACTCTCAAACTGGAAAGAATAATAGTAGTTAGAAGTGGACAAAAGCTTTTTGCCTTGATAATAACTTTTTCTTTTTTCTTTAACACATGAAAGGCCATGCTGGGTTCCAGCCCAGACCCAAACCGCACCGCTGGGAGCTGAGCCTGCGCACCCGCCGCGGGTAAGCCCCTGCGCCCCTCTGCCCCGCCTCTGCGTTCCCGTGACTAACTTCCTGTTCCAGCCAGACCCAAACCGCACCTCTGGGAGCTGAGCCCGCTGGGTCAGGATCCTTGGCCTGCCTTCCCTTCCCCCACTCCCCCACCC
>PVJA010055190.1:0-11267 GCA_004027025.1 Myocastor coypus | reverse complement strand
CCCCCCCACACTCTACTTGAGTTGCCCCCACCCACTTGAAGTCATACCGGTTCCCCACTGAGTGGACAGTCATCCTGGTTGGGCTGGTCCTTGGCACAGGTGGTTCTGCCGATCTCCACATCCAAGTAGTAGTTCACTCCGGCTACCACCTAGGATGGAAGAGCCGTGCTCTCTCAGCACTCTGTCCACCTTACTCTCTCAGTTACTGGCTGCACTGGGCTCACTGCTTGCCAGGGCTCAGGCCCTACACAGCCCACTCACTGTGTTCTGCGTCTTCCTGTGGGATGGCTCAACCGTAAGTTCAGTTTTTCCCTTCCAAGAAGCTACAGACAGTAGATTTGTGCCCCAGAACAAGACAGAAACACGAAACCCATTGGTAGTAGCCGGGGCTGCACACTCTGGTCTGCACCATGGGAGGGAGGCTGATTTGAAGAGCAGCCAGGGCACTGAGCCAGCACTTCCTGTCCAGGATGCAGTGCAGGTCCTTCATGTCAGCAGGCTCTGTGCCCACCTGGATGCACTGGACGCTGTCCCAGGAGACCTGCGGTTGAAGACTAAGTAGAGGTGAGCCCTACGATATCGGGCCAATACCCACAATGTCCTCTGCCCTGGCTGTGAAGAAGGGGGCCCAGCTGCCCAGAGGGACTGTGAAGCTCACAAGGGAGACACCTTGGATATTCTTAGGGTACTTAGGAATTGAATGTGGTGTTGTACAAGCAAGCACCCAAGTCTGCACAGTCCAGTGTTTTATGGGAAGGAAGGAGCAGGGCCCTGTGACCAGTGGTAGCCATGACAGGGATGAGGGCAGGATCCTAAGAATCTTCTGCTGCTGCTGCTGCTGCACCTGTTCTGTAGTTTGAAGGATAGTGGGGGATGTTGGAGAGGGGGGATCAGGTGCAGGATGCTGGTCCCTGCTGTGAGTTCACTTGGCTCCCATCCTGTGCCAGGCAGTGATCAGCATTAGCCAGGGAACCCCTCAGCCGTTACCTGGCACCTCGTGCCTCTGCCAGCTGGGATAAGAATAGGGTCTAAGGACAAGTGTCACCTGCTGTGATGGCCAAGACCAAGCCCAGGATTCCCTTGCAGTGATTCGAGGACATGCTCAGCACTGGCTACAGAGACAGAGCAACTCCAGGGATGGGGCTTGAGGGAGAGGCACAGGAGTGCTCATATGAGTAAGGGTCCCTGACCAGGCCAGGGCTGCAGAGCAGGCAGCCCAGCCTGGGCGAGATGGGGAGGTACAGAGCACCTCCTGGCAGCCCCGGAGACCACGCACCTGCTGTTGGGCACGCACCACCCGCACCACGCGGCTCAAGTTCAGGTCGTTGTTCCGATTGTTGTACTCGCGGAGGGCGAAGTCCACAGCCTCCTGGACGCCTTCATCACTAGCGTCCACATCTTCCAGTCCACCAACTACTGGTTCCGTCTCATGCTGGAACTTAAAGGCCTTGTGGGTCTGGGCCAGGTCTAAGACCACTGCAGTTAGGAGCAGCACAGTGACACTCAGGGATGAGGCCATGTCTGCAGGACCAGAAGCTGAAGCTGTAGAATGCAGAGGGTACAGATCCGAAGGCCACAGTGCTGGACTAGGCAGCTGTGCCTTATATGGAGGCCCCAGCCCCTCCCCGCCCTCCTTCCCAGTGGCCCAGCCCAGCCCCTCCTTACCTCCTGGCCCCTCCCCTCTGCTGTGGCCTCTAGTGCTGGCTGTTTTCCTGGGTCTCTCTCTCCTGCAGGCTCAGGGCCTCATCCCTCCTCTTACCATTTCCTCCCCAGCTCCTGCTATCCTGACCCTCTCACCTGTCTCCCTCCTGAGCTCTCCCAGGCTCAGTCTCCTTGTTCTCCAGAACTCACTGGTTCCCAAATAGCGTGACTCAGAACTGTATTTCCACAGGAAAGAGTCTGAGCAGTCTGAGCTTCTCAGGGGCCTCTGAGATCAGACTTTTCGTGGGGTCAAGGGCAGAGATTCCTGAGAAGAAGCAGGTGATTACAGAGGTGCCTGGAAGCTCTGTCCTGAGAGAATTCTCTTCCAGGCAGAAATGACTGCTATTCACTTGGGAAAAGACATTGGCTCTAACTTAGGACTAGCAATCAGTCAGTTAATCAACACATCTCTGAGTCAGTCACTCTAGGCCAGAGTAGGAAACTGCGGCTGTGTCTGTGTGGCCTTTGGAATGTGGGTGTTTTCCTAACCTGCTCAATAGGTGTCACCATTTCTAGCCCCCATCTCTCTATATGGTTCAGGAAGAGAATCTGGGGATGAGTGACTACACTTCAGAAAAGGGCATCACAGTAGCTCTGCTAGAAGGTGAGGAAATACTGGTGACAGAGAGTTAGATCTTTTACACTCCAACCCATCCTCTTTCGCTCAGAGAAAGACAGCCAAGACAATAGGGTGAATGTAGCCAGGTTTCCCAGGTCCCCAAGCCCTTACCTGGCACCTGCAGGACTGCTCTGGGAGTGGAAGGTGATGTCCACCAGCACGCACACCTGTTGTGCCCTTGGCTGGTGTGGGAGGAGGGACCTCAGGAACCAGCAGCAGTATAGCACAGGAACCCTGCCTACACCATGACTCAAGAGGCCCAGTAGCCTGGTGTGAAAGCTGCAGTGAGTTATCCTGAGGACTCAGCTGAGACCCTGAGCAAGCTTCCTGTACTGCAGGAAACATAGAGGAAATGGTGTCGGGATAGTACAAGAGACATCTGGGATTTTACTGTAGAGAGGAGAAATAAGCCCCTGGCTTGATGGTGTCACACAAGGCTGGCCATCTGCTCAGGAGCGAAGGCAGCTGCTGAGGTCAGGAGAACTCCGTGCTCTACCACCACGATGAATCAGCTGGATCCTGGAAGAACAGCTGACATTAATCTGCCTGTGGCCAGTGAGCAGCACAGGAACACCACTGAGATGGCATTTCACACAGGTGTGAAAGGCTAGTTCAGTGTCTGGATACCAACATAAACCATCACATCAACACAGAAACGAAAATCCAAATGACCTTAACCATAGACAAAGAAGGAGAACTCAATAAAGGATAGCATGCTGCATGGCAAAATGTCACAGCGCACGGCAGAGAAAGGGGCCTGGAGAGAGATAGCCTTGATGAATATCACTATGGAAACCCATAGGCACATCACACTCCCTGGAAATGATTTAGAAGCTTCCTTCTAAGAATAGGGACAAGGCAGGAATAACTGCTTCATGCATGGTGAGCAACATCACATTGGAAGCCATAGCTGATGCAGTAAATAGAAGGATGGTGACAGGTGGACGGGGAGCAGGATGAAGTAAATCTCTGATCTACATGGCATGGTCAATGGGAGCAGAGGAAAAGAGGCCATTCTGGGGGAGGGGCAGCCTCCTTACACACAGGGCTGGGACAGCTGGATCTCCACACATGGAAAGGGGGTCTAAACTCAGACCTGACTCTCTTCACACATCCAGCTTCAGATTGGACACTAACCCAGCATGCCATGCACAACTCTAAAGCTCCCAGAAGATAAAAGAAGGACACCTAGAGGAGCTGAGCCATGGCACAGATGTTTTAGATGCTCAGAGTGCTGGCCCTGGAAAGTTAGAAGCTATGAAGCGGGCCTCAATCAAAGGAGAAACCTTTTTGCAGAAAACAAGGCCCACAGAGCAGCGAGATAAGACACAGAGGGCGAAATGTTTACAAAATGCACTTCTCTGACAGCACTATTCCTCAAAACAAAAAAAAAAAGCTCCAAATTGATCATGAAGGTGATGAACTCATTTAGACAATGGGGCACAGACTTTAACTTACACCTCAGCAAAGAGACCACAAGGTGGGGATGAATACTGAGAACAGGATCCCCGCCCACTGGCAACAGGACATGGAAGCTGAATACCCCAGATGTGTAACACGAGACATCATCTCTCCCAGTGTGGCTCAAGTCCAGAGGCTGACAACCCCAGTGCTGGAGAGGATGTGGAGCAGCAGAAGCTCCTCAGTACTTGGGGTGGGCGGGAAGGAACCTCTGTGGGAGAGCGTTTGATGGGCTCTGAACAGCTAAACAACCCTCACCTAAGGTCCATCAGTCCAGCTCCTTGGCATTTCCAGAGAAGACCTGCAGAGTTATATCCACTTAACAGCCTGTATACAGAGATTCATCCAAATTCATCCTTATACCCTGCAGTCAAGGCTGTGGGACACCAGGCACATCCAGACAGTGGAACACTGTTCAGGATAAAGGGAAATGAACTTTCAAGTCTTCTATGGGCTTGGAGGAAATGCAAATTCCATCATGAAGTGAGGAAAGCCAATCAATCTGTAAGATTGCATCCTGTGCAACAAGTGCGTGATATCCTGGACAGGAAGGACAGTGTAGACATTGAGAAGATCACTGAGTGTCACTGGAAGGACTTCTAAGATGCGTGGAGTATTTCAAGGTGATGGGACAACTCTGTGAGACCTTATCATGCTGGACACAGCCCCTGAAGTTGTCCTACACTCAGACTGCAGGCATGGTGTCCTGTGAAGCAGCTCTTAGGACTCGGGTCCTAGGCTGCTCTGCAGTAGCAACTGTGAACCGAGGCCCCAGCTTCATGCACAGATTCTTAACTGAATCACTTCAACACAGCGTACTTGTCATATAAGGTGGAGGAGTCACAGACTGTAAAGAATTATAGGGCAAGCAACTTCAGGGACCTCATTGTGCCTGGCACCCACCATTCATGGCTCAGTTCCTCCTTCTTAGAAGGCCATGGTCAGAGGATACTCTCCTATTTCTCCAGGCTCCGTGTTAAGAACCAGGTCTTGGTTATTATGACTGAAAGCCTGAGAAAGAGGACCAAATCATTCCTGGTCTTACTTTCACAAAGGCTCCAATCTATGGCCAGCTAGCTCCATGGCTGTATGATAAGTGGGGCATGGTGGGGAGGGCTGGTGGGGCAGAGCTCTTCACCTCAGAGCAAGCGTGCTGCAGAGTGCAGGAGAAAGAGCCAGAGAGGAAGGGGCTGGGACCAGACATCCTTCCCAAGACCACCCCTGTCACCAGCCCTGCTCATATCCTTTGTGCTGCTGTGATTAACACTGACTTTCTGTGGAACCTTTCAGTAGTGCAGCTAGAGCCTCACAATCTGGTAATAAGCCCTAAGGTCCAACTAGGGACATGAACTTGGCCTCATCAGGGAACACAGGAAGGAGCACAGAGCTACAAAAAGGGTGCCACTGTTTTGAGAAAGGGTGTTATGAGTCCCGCGAGTGAAGCCTTCATGAATGGAGGAGCTGAACCCACGGTGCAGAGCTTCAGGGGCTCGAGGCCTGGATCCTGCAGGCCTCAGGAGCTCCTGCCTTGGTCCCAAGGTCTCTGTCATGGAATTCATTCTCCAAGCCACCCAGTGTGGTCCAGATCTCATGTCTCATCCTCTGCACAGAGGAGCACAGAGTGGGCTTCTCAAGCACTCACTGAGCCTCCCTGACCAAACACAAGAACTCCAAGATGCCAAAAAGCCTGGAAGTTGCACAAGAGCACAAGTGAGGACTCCCAAGTTACAGAATGGTGCTCCATGTCCTGAAATATCAAGGATATTCTTAAGATTTCCTTTGACCTGAAAATAACTTACTATTAATTATGCTGCTCTCATATCTTGGTTTTTATTCATATATCAAATGCAAATGA
This sequence comes from Myocastor coypus, assembly GCA_004027025.1. Lineage (NCBI taxonomy): Eukaryota > Metazoa > Chordata > Mammalia > Rodentia > Myocastoridae > Myocastor > Myocastor coypus. The sequence continues at coordinate 5,631 of PVJA010055190.1, read as the reverse complement.
GATAAAGGTTCAGACCAGAATATTCCAGGATTCTTGGCTCTATGAAGTGTGGTTTCATAATGCTGTTTAAAAAAGGTATAGGAGGAGCCTGACAGGATGGCTCAGTGGTCTAAAGCACCTGCTTAGGAAAGCTTGGGCATCTGTAGGGACTGTGGTTCGATCTCCGGCACCACATGCTGAGCTAGCCCTGCCCTCAGGGCAGGCTGAGCCGGGCATAAAAATAAATAAATAAACAAACAAAGAAAAGTTCTGAAACAAGAAAAAATAAAAATAAAAAGGTATAGGATTGCTTTAATAATAAATCCCATTAAATATAAGCTTACTAAGAGTCAATTTTCTAATATACAATGATATCAAAGAGCAGACATATGTTTCTATTATAATAGAATATATTTTATCTAATGGAGGAAAAAGTAATTTGTCCAAATTGAGACAGCTTGTAATTTGTTTGGAGGTGCTTTAAAGAATGAGAGAAGGATATAAAGAAACCAAATAATAATAAATAGAAAATAGAGCCGGGCGTGGTGGCGCACGCCTGTAATCCTAGCACTCGGGAGGCTGAGACAGGAGGATCGGTGCGAGTTCGAGACCAGCCTGAGCTACAAAAGTGAGCTCAAGGCCAGTGTCAACTGCATAGCAAGACCCTGTCTCAAAAAGACAAAAAAAAAAAAAAAAAAAAAAAAAAAAAAAAAAAAAAAAAAAAAAAAAAAAAAAAAAAAAAGAAAATAGAAAACAGGTGTAAAGGAAGATATACAGCAGAGAATATTTTAGATAAGAAACAACATACCAGAATGAAAATAGATAGATAAGGACTAAATTATAAATGTAATGCAAGCTACAGAAAGACTGGGGTGAAACTTGGTACAGAACATTTCTAAGTGTCTAGGCCAGGGCCATAGCTCAGTGGCCTAAGCACCTTTCTGGTAAGCACAAGGTCCTGAGTTTGAGCCCTCCTCATATCTCACCTCCACCCCTCAAAGAGTCTAAGTGTGATAGAGGCTGTGATAATTTTAAAACATAGTTAAAAAGGTTTGTAAAAAATAAAGTCTATAACACTGATGTGTCAATTCCCCATGCAAAGCAGTGTTTTCTAAATGTGGATCCACTCTGAGCACAAATTGACAAAACTGGCCTTTAACCAGGAGTTGCGTGTGTTATGGAGACAACCACTTCTTTCTTCTGCTTTGAGGCGTTGACTCCCAAGGAAAGAGTTGCAACATGGTCCCGGACTGTTTTACTGATCAGTTTATAAGTTTGCTTAAATGAACTTCTGTGTTTTAAGTTATTATGATACACTTGGGAGTTCTCCTGTCTGAGACTTGGGCTCTATAATGCAGGACAACGCATGGTGTGAGAATGTGCACAGGTTGTGAGAGTCACAGTGCCCACCTGGGACAGGGTGTACGGGAACCAGTAGGTCCTGTCTTGCACAGCACACGTGCCATCTGTGGCTGAGACTCAGGACCTGGCCAGTAGAAGTTACTGTTGCTTATGCAATTCAGTACTACTCAGGTGGAGTCACTTCCACTTGTACAACGAACACTATCACGTTTTAGACCAGTGGTTCTCAACCTCTCTAATGCTGTGACCCTGCAATACAGTTAGTCATGTTGTGGTGACCCCAAACGAAAAAAATAATTTTGGTGGCTACTTCAAAACTGTAATTTTGCAACAGTTATGATTTTCCAAATGGCTTTAGGCGACTCCTGTGTTTGGTCATTCGACCTCCACCGGGGTTGCGACCCACAGGTTGAGAACCGCTGTTTTAGACCATTTAACCAGGGCCTATATGTATTTTCTGTAACTCAGTAATTCATTATGCAAATGAGACGCACCTGCACGCCTTATACGAAGTCTACTTGTGGGTATCACCACTGTTTCCTAATATTGGAAGAGATCCAAAGCCAGTCTGTTTTTTTTCACCATTGTTCAATTTTCTAGATACCTTAAGTACAAAAGCACAAGATTATGGCTGTAATGCTGACTATAGATTCTAAATTTTGCCTTACAGTTGGAAAGCTAACTTGATATCTAAAAACTCCTTCATGCTGGGTCTGTGTCTTAGTTACTTTTTACTCGTTGCTGGGACAAATACTTGACATTCGAAATGAAAGAAGGAAAGGTTTATTTAGCTCACAGTTTGTGGAGTTTCAGTTCATACTCTACTGGCTCCAGAATTCCTCCAAAGTGGCAGGGCTGTGAAGATCAAATTCCTCTAAAGACTAGAACTTCTCCAAGGAAGTGGGCCAGGACTGGGCCAGGCAGGAAGCAGCCAGGGCAGGGCCAGGCGGGGCTGCTCTGCTCTGAGCTGGGCTGGGAAGTGCTGGGCTGGGCTGATCTGGCAATCACATCCCAGGGCAGGCCCTCCACATTTCGCAGGATGGGGTCTCTACAGCCCGGAACCAGCTGAGCCCATCCAGCCAAGCTTCCTCAAGTTGACACAATGTACCAACTACCACAGACTGCTAATGGAGGCTGACTTGTTTGAATGTCAAATACATGTTTCTCTTAAATACACAGGCTTCTGAAGTACCTGAATGAAGAAAACCTCTGGACATAGTGGTTCCCCCCCATGACCAACACTGCCTGCGATGATAGCCATTTTTTCACTTGTGTTCCTAATCATGTTAGCATGATTAAATATGGCAGAACACAGCACCATTAGGAGACTCAAAGTCACATTTATAAGCAACTACATTCTAATTAAAAGAGCTCTTCCTTTGACAGGACTAAATTATGAATTATGTTTCTTATACAGTCATCCTGTTTTGCTCTTGGTATCTTCTTTTGGATTTTCCTCATAAGGCTGGCAAGTGTGACCTGTCCACATTTGTTAGGGTTATGAGTTCTAGCTGACAACCTGAAGAGCACTTTGGGGGGACGGGCCATGCACTGTGAGGTGGGTGAGATCTGACAGGAACCTCCAGTGTCCAGGGGGAACTTCAGCAGGAGGAGTCACTGCTGCCTTCATGGACACTGGTGCAGCTGGCCTCATGGGTGCTCAGCACTGATGGCCCAGGCTAAGACGCTACCTGACCATTATTAGTGTGATCTGTATTCTGCTCTGGGACAGGTGGGAACTTACTTCAATGCTGTGTCTACCATGAACCATGGCTCTTCACTCAGGCTGCAGTTGCCTGGTAGGCGGTTAACAGCAGAGCACAACTTGACCTTCATGTGTGTCCTAGTCACTGTGACTATAGCGTCAAATCTCTTCGCAGCTCTGGATGGTGAGTGGTGGCCACTTAGGATCAGGCTGGACAGCATAGATCAGCACAGAATTCTCATAATCTCATCTCCTTCAAGACTGAGGACACAGTGACAGGTTTACAGGGACATTCAGCTCTTCCAAGAAGCCTTGAGCCACTGTCCTGGACTTGGGATGACCTGGACTCAAGGGAAAGCGTAGCCTCACATGACTGAGACCCCACGACCTTGGAGTCTTCTCCTGGAAAGTAAACCATCCCTCCAGTATCTCAATCCCAGATCTATCACAAGATAATGTAATGATGATCATTCAGTCACCGGCACACCAGCCAGTCCTTGACAGCAGCCTCCCATGTGTGTGGAGGGCCAGCCTGAACTGCTGTATCGGAGTACTCTTCCAGCTCCTTGAGCTGGATCCTCTCCTGTCTCCCTCTGATCATCTATTGAAGCTTTATGCACTGAAGGAAGGATCACACTGCAAAAAGCAGCTGCAGGGGACATGAACAAGTAGCTCAGAGGTGGGTCCCATCCCCAGGAAATCTTATCACATAGGGAGAAATTTCCCACAATCCAACAGATCTCTGAGAACTGGAACACACTGGTCCCAAGCACTCTATATGAGGCACTTTCATCCTGCAGCCAAATACAGCCCTAGAAAAGAGCCACAGAAGCTCCAAGGCTAGTACTAGGCCAGGGGCTTTGCTCAATAGTCACTGAGGCTGGGATGGTGAAGGCAACATGTTTCACTGACCAGATCACCTTCCCCAAGCCTGCTTCTCAAGGCAGAGCCATGGCCTTGCAGACACCTGGACAGAGTGGACCAGAAGGCCAACCACTCAAGAAAGAATGGTGGTAACAGAGTTAGGGGCTACAGTGCCCACGACTTGGCTCCACCTCAGGTGTACCACAGTGCCCCAAAGGACTGTGTGACAGCCAAACCGCATCTAGCTTTGTGGATAGCTCCTGAGAACATGTCACACAGGCAGCTGATGCAGATTTTTTTTTAATGCTCTTTTTGAGACAGTGTCTCACTATGCAGTTCAGGCTATCCTTGAGCTCACTTTTGTAGCCCAGGCTGGTCTCGAACTCGCACAGATCCTCCTGTCTCAGCCTCCCAAGTGCTGGGATTACAGGCATGCGCCACCATGTCTGGTACCCTTGTGACTTTTAAGAGAACCTTCCTTTCACATTCAGTAAGTACAATGCTGTCTTCAAAGTCTGCAAGCCTGTCTTCAGTTTTGTTCATGCAGTTTTTCCAGACTTCAGCAGAATTCTTTATTTCCTGGATATTGACACCTAGACACATAATAATCAAGATGCAAGAAATTCAACAAAAATACAGAATTTTAAAAGCTGTTAGAGAAAAGAAGCTAATGAGCTATAAGGGAAAAGTCCACCAGAATCATTGCAAACCTTTCAACTGATGCCGTCAAGTCAGGAGAAGCTCCATTAAACACTGAAGGTCCTAAAAAAAGAACAACTTCCAACTCAAATCATTGTACCCTGTAAAACTATCAATCAGATTTGATGGAGAGATAATATGCTTCCATGACAAAGAACGACTGAAGAAATTCATGACCACCAAACTTACCCTAGAAGGAGTACTGACACATATAGTAGAAGGAAACAAAAATGACCATAGCTTCAAGAACTACAGAATGAAATTGCCAAGCAGCACAAGCAGTAAACAGAGGGGGAAGCAGGGCACCTACAGCGGGGAAGTAAGACGATAAAATAAGGTGATACGCATCAGTTATAACCATCACATAAATGGCCTCAATTCAAAAGAAAAGAGGCAGACTGGAAGAGTGGGTCAAGAAGCAAAATCCAACAGTATGCTGTATTCAAGAAAATAGATGGAAGGAAAGATATATGTGAGAGAATATTTTAAGTCAGAATGAAAATGGACAGATGAAGTTGAGATCAGAAGTACAATGCAAGATGCAGAAAGCACGAGGTGTGAAACTTGGACTGAAAATTTCTAAGTGTGATAGTGTTGGTGATAATTTCAAAATATAGATAAAGAGGTTTCTAAAATTCAAAGCTTATAACATCAATATGTAAATTCCACATATAAAATGTTATTTTCTTATTATAGATTTATTCTTAGTATACATTGACAGGCACTGACCTTTAAAAAGCAGTCGTGTTTTGTGAAGACAACGACTTCTCTTTTCTGCTGTTTGGCTTTGAATACTGAGGAAAGAGTCACAGCACAGTCTTGCATTGTTTAATGCTTACCTTATAACTCTGCTTAGTTGGTCTTCTTTGATTTTATGTTATTAGGGTACAATGAAGAGTGATCCTGTCTGAGATTTAAGTTGTATAATGCAAGGACAACACCCGTTGTGTGAACGTGCAAAGGTTGTGAAACTAATGATGTGTGAATTTCACTCCTGCATGGTAACCAGGAAGTGCCGTCTT
>PVJA010055189.1:0-11269 GCA_004027025.1 Myocastor coypus | reverse complement strand
AAAAAAAAAAAAAAAAAAAAAAAAAAGTAAAAACCCTTATAAGCTGGGCGTGGTGGCCCATGCCTGTAATTCTAGCTCTTGGGAGGCTGAGGCAGGAGGATCAGTTCGAGTTCGAGACCAGCCTAGGCTATAGAAGTGAGCTCAAGGCCAGCCTGAACTGCATAGCAAGACCCTGTATCAAAAAGACAAAATAATAATAATAATAATAATAATAATAATAATAATAAATAAAAAATAAAAACCCTTATAAAAGTGACCAATTTAATATTTACAAATTACTCCTTTCCTTCTATCATGGTGGTGCACACCTGTAATCCTAGTACTTGGGAGGCTGAGGCAGGATTACTGAGTTTAAGACCAACCTGCACTAAAAAGTGAGCTCAAGGTCAGTCTGAACTGAATAGCAAGACCCTGTCTCCAAAAGACAAAAAAGAAAAGAAAAAGATGTCAGCAGACTCTAAAGTTGATTACTGAAGACAAGCTGTTTATTGGAAAAATCCCCACCTCTTGATTCTGTGTTTTCTGCTTTAGCAAATCCAGTAAAAATCAACTTATGCCATATTTTTTTCCTGCCAAAAGGGTCAACTGAAATGCCAGGATCTAAACAAAGATAGCAAGGAAGGCAGGGTTAGATGGCCAATGATTGCATCACACACTCCCATTCAATCACCCATTCAATCAGTTCCCACAGAAACCGTCACTCATGGCTGCAGAGAGGGAGTGAAACCACGGCATGTTGGGTACAGGAACTGAGCTACAGCTATTATGGAAATCTTAAACCCTGGCTCTCCACACAGGGCTCTGCTGAGCCTGCCTTGCAGGATGGTTGAAGGTCTGGTTTAGGATGAGAAAGCAGAGGCGCTGAGAGCAAAGGACTTGGAGGCCTACATTGGCCTCCTGGGATACAGTGCTGCCCTGGGGAGAATGTTTATCAAAGTGCTTCCCATGGGGAAAACAGACTGTTTTATTTTTTGCTCAAAAACCCTTGCTAGCCAACATTCCACCTCTTCTCTAAATATTCCCCCACGTGCTGACCCTGGTACGCACACACAGGCTTGGCTTGTGGGAACTGATGGCTAAATTTCATGAACCGTGAGTGGCAGCTTCACAGTAGCCACCACATTCACACTCAATGCTAGTATAAGCCCCACCCACACCCCAGTGGCTATCAGTGACTTGGTACCCCAAAGGCCAGCCTCAAAAGCCAGGACTTTCCTCCTACCTCCACCTCACTCCTCTCTGTGAAATGAAGCCAGGTTTCATCTGGTCCCTTCTCCCCAACACAAACACCAGGACTGGGGAACAGAGTTCAGGGACTAGGCATTCAGCTGTACCTCCAACCATTTTGTTTTGTTTTGAGACAGGTTCTCCCTAAATTATTTAGAATTTATTTTATTTAATTTATTTTTTCTTATTTCAGAACCTTTGTTTGTTTATTCCCTCATTTTTATGGCCAGCTCAGCCCACCCCAAGGGCAGGGCTGGCACAGCATGTGGTGCCAGGGATCGAACCTCGGTCCCAGAAGCTGCCCAAGCTTTCCCAAGCAGGCGCTTTAGACCACTGAGCCATCCCGCCGGGCCCATCCCTAAATTATTTAAGCTTGGTGTTAATTTGTGATCCCCCTACTTAAGCCTGTCAGAATGCTGGGTTATGGTTATGTGGGACATGCCAGGCTTTCACTTGAATTTCTAAACACCCAGCAGTCAAGTCTAATGAGGGTGTGGGGACCACCCCCTCGGGACTCCCCTTCTGTCCCTCTCTCAGACAAAAGCTTTCTCCTCCCCCCATAAATCTATTCTGCTCATTAAAAAAAAAAAAAAAAAAAGTCTAATGAGGGTAGAACAAAGAAATAATGGGAAGTAAGACTCCATGAAAATTCCTGTGTAAGAAACTTAGGAATCTCATTATACCATCTATGACATGAACAGTACCAGTAAAACACCCTTCTGATCTTAAAAAAAAAAAAAAAAAAAAAATTGTTAAATTTGTATGCAGAGAAATTTTTATCAAGCTCCTAGGCTACTGGGTAGGAAAGAAAACCAGCACCAAGAATTGGCTAAGGGCTGGCCAAATAGCTTAGTGGATTAAATCACTAGCAAGCAGGCACAGGGGCTGGACATTCCATCCCCAGGCCTGCCATGCCAGCCCCACCCCCGGGGCATGCCAAGAAGCAATTGAGACTTCGCATGGTGGTGTCACCTGTTGGGAGGCTGTAAACGGGATCACTACAAGTTTGATGTAGTAGTGAGCCCTGAACACCCTACAGACCCTTCCCAAAATAACGAACACACAAAAAACTCAATTAGCTAAACAACAACAAAAACCTCAAAAAAAATGAACAAAAAAATGATTTGCCCATTCTTAAGAAACACAAAGTAGAACAGGGACCAGGAAGGAGGGTGTTTGGAGGATGTAGAGTTTCAGGTCTGTGGGGTGAAAAAGTCCTAGAGATCCTTGGCATAACAATATATATGTGTATATACATATATATATATGTATATATACGTATATATATATGTGTGTGTATATATATATATATAATTAAATGTACTTGTCTTCCATGCTTACACATAGTTCATATGGCAAAGGCTGATGTGTGTTAGTTCTACAATAAAAGGAAAAGGCAGGTGTGCGCACTAGGTCTTATCACATGCCCAGCACTGGGGGTGGGGAGGCTAAAACCAAGTCCTATAATAAATACCTGTGGAGTGAATCAAGGATGGAACAATGAGAAAATACTGAGTCAGTGTGTCAGGCTCTGTGGTAAAACCACCAGGCTGCAGATCTGTCTTTCACTCTCTGCAAGCCAAGGGCATGCCTTACAAGAATAGTAAAACTCTTTTCTATTCCTCTGTCCCTTTCAAGTTCTGGTCTTGAATAGATTTTAAAATTAAAAATAAATAAATAAATAAATAATAAAAAAAATAAATAAAATAGCCGGGCGTGGTGGCGCACGCCTGTAATCCCAGCACTCGGGAGGCTGAGGCAGGAGGATTGATGCGAGTTCGAGACCAGCCTGGGCTACAAAAGTGAGCTCAGGACCAGCCTCAACTGCATAGTGAGACCCTGTCTTAAAAAGACAAAAAAATAAAATAAAATAAAATAAATAAATAAATAAAATAAAATAAAATCGACGTCTCTCCCTTAATGCAGTTCTTGTCCCTCTTGACATTTAAAGCTAAGCTCAAGTCTTCTCTCCTCCATATAGGCACTTTTCTGACCACTGCAACTGCAGAGATCTTTCTCTACAGGAAGGAACCACCGCTGGTTCTGGTTGCTGACACTAACAATGCCTTCACCATCTCCTGTCCTTGAAAGCCAAGGCCCTTTATCAAACTCCAGGATGTTTCAAATGCTGAGCAAATCAAAGACCCAGAGAAGACACTAAACTGCTAAAACACTGATGGCTGAATAAAGGAGCTACAACACGAGGGGTGATGATTTCCTTGCTTCTCAGGGAGACATCCCAAAGGCATGCAACTGGTCTTGAAGGAGAACAAAAGGTATGAAATGCCAAGGAGGGTTTCGCTTGGAGTCCTAAATCGCCACTATGCCTTCCAGACACTCAGGACTCTTGGCACCAGGGCAAGCAAGGGTCTGCCAGGAAGCCTTTGCTTGCCTACAAGGAAATAAGAGCTGATAGGAATCAATGCATAGCGACAGTTGTAAACCAAAACAGTGAAAACCCACAGGAGCTCAAAATGTTCACTGGATAAGTACATAGGCCTGGAAGCTTTAGAGCCAGGGAAGCTATGGGACCATGCAAAGCAGCTGAGCTAATGAACCTTTAAGGTTCATGGGGAAGTCAGAATGGCTGAGAATCCAGAAAAAACGGACAGTCCTCAAGAAAAAGAAGGACAAACGAATAATTTTATATACACAATTTCATAATATTATGCTTTCTTTTTGTTTTTTGGAAACAGACTCTTGCTGTGTAGTTCAGGCTGTTTTTGAAAATACTATGTAGCCTAGGTTGGCTGGCATTGAACTTGAGGCACAATACTGCCTCAGCTTCCGAAGTGCTGAGATTACAAGTGTGTGCCACCATACCTGGCAAGAATATTCACTAAACTTCTAAAACCTGACTATTGGTGAACCTTAAATTAACAACCATCTATTAGTAAATATTATTCCAAGGAATTTCATGCTCATTTCTCTTTTCTTTTTTCTTTTTTGAGACAGGGTCTCACTATGCAGTTCAGGCTGGCCTTGAGCTCACTTTTGTAGCTCAGGCTGGTGTCAAACTTGCACTGATCCTCCTGTCTCAGTCTCCCAAGTGCTGGGATTACAGGCGTATGCTACCACGCCCGACTCATGCTCATTTCTTGAGTGTGGACCCATCTCTAATATAATGTAACCAGTAAGAGTAGAAAGTCTTTTTTCTACTTTGAAAAGCAGAATAAAGGACCTATTAGGGACAAGACGAATAAAAGTAGGTTTATTTTTAAAAGGAAGAAAAACAAAAACAAAACAAAACAAAAAAAAAAAAAAAAAAAACAAGCGAGGGAGAAGGACAAAGGAAAAGGCATGTCCAGGGTTTACGTCTGGCAGGTCAGGGAGGAGGGCCTCCAGGTGGGCTCTGTGCCACCATATCTTTAGAAAGGCTTAGTTTTCTTTTTTTTTTGTCTTTTTGAGACAGGGTCTTGTTATGCAGTTGAGGCTGTCCTTGAGCTCACTTTTTTAGCCCAGGCTGGTCTCAAACTCGCACCGATCCTCCTGCCTCAGCCTCCCGAGTGCTGGGATTACAGGCATGCGCCACCACGCCCGGCAGAAAGGCTTAGTTTTCAATACTTAAGTTTATTGGTACATTTTATTTATTTATTTTTTTTCCAAGAGAAAAGGACAGCATTTATTTATTTATTTATTTATTTTTTCAATTCTTTTATTGTTTAAATTTAACAATGGTTATAATACATACTTTCATCATCGTATTGGTACATTTTATTTATTTATTTATTTTTAATTTTTTTTTTTTTTGTCTTTTTGAGACAGGGTCTCGCTATGCAATTGAGGCTGGCCTTGAGCTCACTTTTGTAGCCCAGGCTGGTCTCGAACTCGCACCAATCCTCCTGCCTCAGCCTCCCGAGTGCTGGGATTACAGGCATGAGCCACCACGCCTGGCTCGTATTGGTACATTTTAGATATACATCCTGATCACATTCATCATAACGAATCTGTACCTGTACTTGATATCTCAATTTTCCCCTCTCCCTTCAACCCTTCTTTACCTCCTTATTCACAAAAGCTAGCCCAGAAGGATGGCTCAGTGGTCTAAAGTGCCTGCTTAGGAAAGCTTGGGCGGCTGCAGGGACCGCAGTTCAATCCCTGGCACCACATGCTGTGCCAACCCTGCCCTCAGGGCAGGCTGAGCCAGCCATAAAAATAAACAAACAAACAAAAGTTCTGAAACAAGAAAAAAATAAAATAAAAATTAAAAAACAAAACAAAACACAAAAGCTGTTTCCATTTTTCCCCTTCTATTTCTCTCCCTCTGTCCCTCTGTCCTTCCCTCCCTGCCTTCCTTTTCTCCTACTTCAGCATATTTCTGAGGACACTGCCTCAGCCAGATAGCTGTCCCAGAAGCATCTGAGTCCCAGAGATTGAGCCTGGAGTTAAGAGCTTCTCTTATAACATCTTCCATTCACATTTATTTAGTATATGCAAAAAGATCATCAGGATTTGTCACTGAAGCACACAGGTTGTGTCACTCAGTCCTCCATCAGAAATGAAAAAGATGCAGCTCCCTGACGAAGATCATGATGGAGGCCAGAATTTAGGAAGTTTTACAATGGTGATGAACTAAGACTGTTGTGTTTGTGGGGAGAGAACTAGAGATGAACACAACTAGAACCAGAAAGCAGCCCTGGAATGGAGGAAACTAAAGCAGACTCCAGGTTCCCACAGCAGAAACACTTCCATCACCATGCATCTAAGCCCTTCAGTCTGACTCACCTCAACTTGTCAAAACTGCTCCTCCTCGATCATCAAGTCTGCCTTACACACCAAATGATTCTACTAGGGAGGAACGGCTGCTCACCAAAGAAAGGATTAATGTGTAAAACATATAAAGAATTCGAAGACATCAGAGCCCATCAATAAGATCCAATCAAAAACAGGCAAGTGAGGGGCCCAGCAGGATGGCTCAGTGGTCTAAAGAGCCTGCTTAGGAAGGCTCGGGTGGCTGCAAGGACCGCAGTTCGATTCCTAGCACCACATGCTGCGCCAGCCCTGCCCTCAGGGCGGGCTGAGGCCATCATAAAAATAAATAAATAAACAAACAAACAAAAGTTCTGAAACAAGAAAAAAATAAAATAAAGAACAGGCAAGTGAAATGAGTAAGTGCTTCACAGAAGCACAGATGGCCAATAAATATGCAAAGAAAAGCTCAGCACTGCTGACCACTAAAGAAATGCAAATGAAAACAACACTGACATTTGGCTTACTCCAGAAAGACTGCCATCATCAAGAAATCAAACAATAACAAGCGGTCTGGTCATGAGGCCATGGAGAAAAGGAATCTTCTTCATTGTTAGTGAGAATGTAAACTACCATAACTACTATGGAAATCAATATGAAATTTCAAAAAACTAAAAAATTTAAAAAACGAAAAACTCCGAGTCAACTATTTTCCTTCTAAGCACTTTTATGAAAGAGTTAAAGTATCATATCATAAAACAAAAAGGAAAAGCATACCATGCATACCTGTGTTTATAGCAGAACGATTTATAACAGCTAAATCTTGGAAGCAGTCTGTATTGTCCATCAATAGATAAATGAAGAAAATGTGCTATTTATACATAGTGGAGCACTGCTCTTCCATGAAAAGAGAAATGAGTCATGTGTGGGAAAATGGGAGGACCTGGAGACTATAATGTGAAACAAATCAGACACACAACCTGAAATATACTGCATGGATCCTATTACATGAGAAGCCCAAAGTATAAATACAGAGCAAAATAAAAGAATAGAAAATAGGAAGCGATTCCTCAAATGGGATAGAGGGAAGAGAATGAGGAGAAGGACAGAGGGAGACAAGATAAGAATGAGTGTAGATATGTATGTACACATGCCAACTCCACACAAGGAATGCAGACGTTATGCAGCACACACGTTTACTAAGAAGATTGACAGGAGTAATTATTCAATAAACAGCTTATAAGAATAAAACATTAAGTGGGGCCCAGCGGGATGGCTCAGTGGTCTAAAGCGCCTGCTTGGGAAAGCTTGGGCGGCTTCAGGGACCACGGTTCGATCCCCGGCACCACATGCTGCGCCAGCCCTGCCCTCAGGGCGCGGGCTGAGCCGGCCGTAAAAATAAGTAAATAAACAAATAATGGTTCTGAAACAAGAATAAATAAATAAATAAATAAATAATTCTTTAAAAAAAAGAATAAAACATTAAGGAAAATAATAAAACATTCTTGAAAAGAGAGGTAACAAGCACGCAAACCTCACCACCACCATGAGGTTGGGGCTGAGCCTGGAGGCAGCGTCTGCCTGGCGTGTGGAGGCCCTGGTTTGATCCCTGCACTCAAGCGGGAGAGGACCTCTATAAGAGCATGGACTACACTTAGGACTATTCACCATGGATCCCCACTCCCAGCACAGCTCCTTATAAGACAGCAGACATTTAGTTATTTATTGCCTGAGTAAGTTAAACTTTTGTGTTGTTCTTTCCTCTCCTGACTAGTACTGTCCCTCTCCACACCAATCATCCTGCCCTTGGTTTGTGGGCTCTTTCATAGAGGTACTTTTACTACTTCATTTAAATTTTTTTTTTTTTTTTTTTTTTTTTTTTAGCAGTAGCAAGGTTTTACATTTATGCAAGACAGGAAACTGGCCCTAGAGAAAGAGTCTGAGCCAGTAAAATTAGGAAAATAAGTACATTCTCCAAGATAAGACTGGGCTACTGCAAGAGAACACACTAGCCTCTTCCACTTCACTCGGAAAGACACTGCAGGGAGGTGAGGACATGAACTGATCTCCTCCAGACTGCCTCTTGGGCAGAATGGGTTTTTATTTTTGTTCTGTGGCTGCTAGTGCAGGAGAAATCAGCCTAACCTGTCCTTACTGCTTGACGCGGACAGTAAAAATGTCTGCTCCTTAAAAATAAATAAATAAATAAATAAATAAGACTAGATCTCACTGTGGATAGAAAGTCACTCTTCTCACTGTATAGAACTCAAGGTCCTGAATTATTCTGCAGAAAAATGACACACTAGGGGCCAGGGAGATAGCTCCATGGCACAAGTGCCTGTCTGGCAAGTGCAAGGTTGTGAGTTTGAACCCTAGTCCTGCCAAAAAAAAAAGGAAAAGAACACACTAAAACTGACATGATCTGGTCCAAGAGGAAGAGATAGTAACACCAAGAAGCATCTTGCACAGAGGTCCAGCATCAAAGAACAAGACTCCGGACTGCACTAGGCAGGGAGGGAAGAAGAAATGAAAGTGATTTACAAAAGCAGTTTTCAATGTGAGGATGGATTCACACAGCTGGCCTTGCAAAAGAGAACAAATATGTCAAAGGGAACAACAGACAGACTAATACAGCTCTATCCATCTGGCAGAGGAAAGCACCCCTGGAGGGAACACTGAGAAGCCTGGATGAACAGAGTAGCTTTTCACAATGCTAGGACACATGATCACAGCGGAGCTGCTGGCTGCCCCTGACAACAAAATCCAAAAGGGGTTCAGGGCCAAGCCAAGAGGTGGAGGTGGGGGTGAGGGTGGGCTGAGCAAGTGTGCTTTTCTGACTGGCTTGGAATCTGTACCCTGGCCCTTCCAACTAGGCAGCAGGGTAGGCAGGAAGGTGAGTATGTGAAAAAGATATTTTGTTTTGTACTTTTTAAAACAGGACTCAAGTGTCTCTGAATGGAACATTAGATTCAACCCAATGCCATGCTAGAGCCTCATCTGTACTTTCTATAATGCAAAGCTGAGTGCAGGTGCTTTGAGAAAGGAGAACTCAGGCCAGACCCAAGGAAAACAAACACATGTATCTGCATCTCCAAGGGAGGCCATCCCGGAAAGACTTCCACAGAAACAACTGCTCAAGGCAAAGGGAACTCAATTACTAAGGAAGCAAGTCCCAAGGAGGGCTTGTATTTTAATGAGCCAAATAGTTTCAAAGTGAGCTGAACTTGGGGCTTTTCCTTTTTTTGTCTTTTTGAGACAGGGTCTTGCTATGCAGTTCAGGCTGGTCTTGAGCTCACTTTTGTAACCCAAGCTGGTCTTGAACTCACACTGATCCTCCTGCTTTAGAATCCCAAGTGCTGGGATTACAGGCATGTGCCACCACGCCCAGCTCTTGGGGCTTCCCCCACCACACACACACACACCTTGGGGCTTTTTAAACTGGCATTTTCTTCTATTTCTTAATTCCCATTTCTTACTTTCAAATATCAAAATGACTCTGTGACCAAAGTTTTAAATAACGCCTTCTCACCCATGGAGCCATACTTAGCACATTCTCACCTATTTTTCTGTACAAGTGAACCTGCCTCTCCGAGGCACGAATGAGAAGGTGCAGCTCTAGTTAAAGTGCTACCAAGCACCCTGTACCACAGCACCTCAGTGCCTGACACTTGCCACCCCTGCTAGAAGCTCAGTAACAGACTCTCCTGCAACTGGAGAGAAGGTAACTATGGGATCCTAGCCACCAACCAGGTCACCCTGGGGTGGGCAGAGGCTTACCTGCTCCTCTGACAGTTGGGATATGTGATTCACAGCAGCGTAGGATTCAATTTTGGGATTAAAGTGGTTGATGATGGCTCTGAAACAAAGAATTAACATTACTATAGTACCAGATGGATGAAGAGGATAACCCAGTAAAAATTAGGCTTGAGTATACTCTGGGTTAGAGTACTAGGTAATGGGAGTGATGGAACGCAAAGGTTCAAAGGGGATGATGGACTGGTAAGCACTGAGGGGTTAATCGTTTTTTAGACAGGGAATATAATCATGGGCTGGGGATGCTGCAGAGCTCTTGCTTAGCAGATGCAAGACCCTGAGTTCAATCCCAGCAAGCAGTACAGGGGTGGGTGGTGGGTGGAGGGGTGGGGTCAAGTGCCTCTGCCGAGCAAAGGAACTAAGCAGAAAAACCCTAAAGCAAAACAGCCATAAAACCCAGGAAACCCATGCCAAAGTCTTCAGACTTGCAACAGAACCCACGGTACTGTCCACTAGGGGGCAGGATGCTTCAGTCAGAAGCTCTAGCAAAAGGCCTCTTGGGTAGAGAGGGGTCATACGTAGGCTGGACAGTCTCTAAAGAAACTGAGGCTCATCAAAGCCCAGCACCAGTCTTCATACTTGGTAACATACAGCTTCAAACAAAAATTTTAACTTTTAACCACAATTTAAAATTTTAACCGTTCAAATCTATGAGTATTTTTTTTTCTTTTTTTTGGTGGGACTGGGGTTCGAACTCACGACCTTGCACTTGCCAGGCAGGCACTTGTGCCATGGAGCTATCTCCCCGGCCCTATATAAGTATTATTTTTAAATACTACACCTTCATTACTCACTCATATGAAAGATCACCAAGTTTTATCCAAACTACCTCCCCAAAATCTCAGAAATTGACAAGGTTCTGTGAGACCACACCTTGATAAATAACCTTGCCATTTCTTCCCTGATGTAGCAGGAAGAAACACAGGTTTTAGATCAAGGTTTGACATAAGTTCATACTAACATAAATAAACGAGGAAGATAGACCAACTTTTCTTATGTAATAATTTCAAGTAATATGCATAGACACTCCCTCCTACAGAGGGTGGAGTTTAATTTCTACCCTCACTAAAGATGGACTATATTTAGAATAGCAAAAGAGAAAAACAATAATTTTACAGTAAAGAACCCTGACAAATTAGTATTTAAGGCATTGACTAAGTGCTGAGGGTAAACATCACTAGTGGTATGTTTTTCTTCATTTTTAGTTAAAAAGGCTAAAACTTCAGTTTTCAGGGAGATACAAGATGAATGCAAACATAAACCAAAACAACCCAAATCTTACAGTCCAGAAGCATGCTAAGACAGCATTTTCTGCAGACCATAAAGTCTCATCAAAGCAATGGCCAAGGGCTGGGTCTCTCCCCACGATACTGCATGTTTGCGTTAAGACTTTAAAAGCCCACCATTAAAAATACCAGAACCAGGAGACAGGGTAGCAACCACTGGACCTGGGAGCACCGAGCACTCGCTGACCGTGCTGCTGTAATGTCCATCTCCCCAGTTTTCTGCCGAGGAGGAGAGGAAATACCTGGGCCCCACT
>PVJA010055188.1:0-11250 GCA_004027025.1 Myocastor coypus | reverse complement strand
CCCTGCCCTCAGGGCGGTCTGAGCCAGCCATAAAAATGAGTGAATAAACAAAGGTTCTGAAACAAGAAAAAAAATAAATTAAAAAAAAAAAAAAAAGAAAACAAAAATAAATGGACACCTTAAAGACTCATAAGAAAAACAGAACTTAGTCTCACTTTCATATTGTTGAGCATTGTAAAATGGTCTTTTAGTTGGGCGTGGTGGCACACGCCTGTAATCCCAGCACTTGGGAGGCTGAGGCAGGAGGATTGGTGCAAGTTTGAGACCAGCCTGGGCTACAAAAGTGAGCTCAAGGCCAGCCTGACCTGCATAGCAAGACCCTGTCTCAAAAAGACAAAAAAAAAAAAAAAAAAAAAAAAAAAAAAAAAAAAAAGTGTTTTAATTCTAACAGTATATGACAGGATTCTTAGACAATGACATGCATTATCCTCCTTCCATAGCAAAAAAAAATTCTGTTGGTCCATTTATGACCATGTGTAGGTATATACACATATTCAAATGCACTTATATAGTTTTTTTTTTTTTTGCACTTATATACTTTTATGTGCCCTAAGAGTTTAACAAATTGGCATCCAAGTACATTATTTCAACCCAATCACATATTTAAGAATGTCAATACTAAAATCAGGTAAGCCTAGATTCATTAGTTAAAAGGAATGCACTGAACAAAGACTGTTTACAAGAAAGGTTACAGAGTCGATTAAAGTACCATGAATAATTCTAATTACTAAACATTAAAAAGCATAGTCAGTAGTTGACTACAACACAGCTTATTTGGTTTGTGTTTTCACTGACACTAAAAAATGTAACTAGTGCTAGAGTCAATTTTGTAACCATATCAACAATAATAATTTTAGCCGGCACGGTGGCTCACGCCTGTGATCCCAGGACTTGGGAGGCTGAGGCTGGAGGATCAGTGCAAGCTCAAGACAAGCCTAGGGTACAAAATTGAACTCATGGCCAGCCTGAAGTGCATAGTGAGACCCTGTCTCAAAAAAGCTAAAACAAACAAACAAACATCATTTTAAAATTTAGGATTAGGACTGTGTACAGCTAAACATGTATCTATCCTACCACATAACTGAAAGAAAAGATACGAAACTTTATTACAGCACAGAAAACCTACTTTGACTGCTTAAACTAAAATTACTTTTTCCTTAGTTACCCACTATCAGTGTTGGTTAAAAATACTTAGAAGAATACTTGAAGAAAATAATAATGACTGTCCAATACCCCAACTTCAAGTGACTTTGACTTCTTAGAAATGATATTTGGAATTGTTTGATCAATCTCTTACATAACTATATTTGAGAGTCTGAGCAATAAATTTGATAACAGTAGGGTTGGGGAGATAGCTCCCTAGCGCAAGTGCCTGCCTCGCAAGTGCAAGGTTGTGAGTTTGAACCCCAGTCCCACAAAAAACAAACAAACAAAAACTAAATTTGATAACAGTATGTAATATAGCAACCACTATTAATTTCCTATTCTTGTTTTGAAATACTGTATCATTTTTATTGTTACTTTGTTTTCCTCAAAACTTTAAAATAAAAGTTTTGAAAAATGGTATTCAATTATCAAACTCTTGAACCCACTCGCCTTTCCTAAACTTATGGTCTTTAGGCAAACCTTTCTCAATCTCTTATCTTTTTATTTCCTATAATCTCAGATCTTTCATTTTATTTTATCCTGGAAATTTTCATTCTGTTTAAGACAGTTCTTTCATTATCCTTCAGAAACAATGAATCATATTGCTTTTCATACTGGCAAGGGCTCATCATAATGATTTACTGTCCTTTATATGCAACAATGAGGCTAATGATTCAATATTCATCAATTAGTGGACCATGAACTGGAGTTGTGTTTTTAGCAGAAAAATATAGATTTCATTAAAAATCTGTATTTATTTCCTGAGTTCCTCTGAAAATCAAACAGTATGTGGGAGTTTTAGGGCTTAAATTGGCATATGCCAGTTAAGTATAAAGAGCTCAACCATTGAAGCAAGACAAACATTTTTCAGAAAAAATATTATTGTTCTAAGTATTCAGCATAGTTACCTTATCACAATATGATGCATTGCGATTGTTAAGCTTTGCTTATTTTAAACTTGAGAATGAGGACTGTATCTGTAACTTTTGATCAACTAATGCACCTTGTGCAGGCATATATAACTTAAGTGGAATGGATGTTCATGCCAAAGAAGCTTTTTGATAAAGATTTTAAGGAAGCAAGACCCAGGGGTGTGTTGATGCTTTCTGCAAGTCACTAGATCTGACTAACAGCGCTAAAGGGGGAGAAATCACTTTTCTATTCCTGATAAAGCTATTTTAAAAAATTCCTGGTATTAGGAAAAATGACTCTTAAATTAAATTTAAGGAGATGATTAAACCATCTGATATAATAAATAGGCTTCAATTTGAAATTCCATGCCCTTCTTTCACTGTCCAAGTTATACATTTCTTAATGAAATAGCACACAGTTGAGGAATGCCTTAGCACAACCTTGAAGATCCTGAATTTCTGGAATTAATCTAGTATGTAACCTCCTAACTTCCTATTTTTTTTTTTCTCTGTCTGCTGGTTGGTGATATGGTATAACTTCACACTCAGATTACTGAAACAGCAAGAATGAATTTCTCTTTTTAAATATGTTACAGTAGAATTCTGGTTTTATATTTTGGTATGATACAGTTATTGTCTTGCTAAAAAAGTATTAGTGAGGAAACAAAAATAGGTCAGCACTGATGTGGAATCCTTTCTGCTGCAATAAATGTTCCAAGATTTAATTTTGTAAAATAGTTTTAAATGATGACATATGACCACTTTTTCTTAGGCATTATAGTCATTAAGAGGGGAAGAACATCATTAGCACGTTTTATTCCATGCATTTTGAATATAGACTATAACATTCTTTGTGGAATTTTAAGAAGCTAAGGCAGAAAATAGAAACAATTTTCTAAAATGCTTATATACTTACCTCTCCTTAAAAAACTTACATTTTTCATGACAAAGTTATTAGTCTTCCCATCGTTTCCCAAACAGACTTTTCCAAAAAACATTGTAATATTAAAAATAATATGCTGGGTATGGTGACATTTTCTTGTAACCTCAGCTAATGAGAGGCTCAGTGAGGCAGAAGAAAAATGAGATCAAGGCCTGGATTGGGCAACTTATCAAAATCATACCTCAAAAAAAAAAAAAAAAAAAAAAAAAAGAGGGCTGGACATGTAGCTAAATGGTAGAGTGCTTACCTACTATATATAAGGCCCAGAGTTCAATCTTAGCATGGAAAAAAGGAAAAAAAAGAGTAATTATAAACCCATTAGGCACAGCATGAAATTACTTTGAAATCCTGCTTCAGACATACTAAATTCCCAACACTTAGTACTTCTCTACTCATTTTACCTATGTTTTTGCTTTTAGTTTTGATATTTATATATTTATTTATTTATTTATTTATTTATTTATTTATTTATTTATTTATTTATTTATTATCTCTTTGAAACAAGGTGTTGCTATGCAGTTCAGGCTGCTTTCAGCTCACTTTGTAGCCTAAGCTGGTCTCAAACTTGCAATGATCCTCCTGCCTCAGCCTGCCAAGTGCTGGGATTACAGGTGTGTGCCACCATGCCTGGCTCTAGATCCATATTTAAAAATCATATCAGATCTGAATTCTAGTGATGTCTTTATGTCTTTTCTATTTATTATTAAATTAAGTGGTAAATATCCTGAAAAATGAAATTACTATGATTTAGCTCTGGCTTTTGCTTATGATTACCAACTCTTACTGTCAAAGTGGCAAAAACAAAACAAAACAAAAAAACCCCTGCCTTCTTAACAGAGACATATAAATACCACATGTCTAGAAATAAAGATCAAAGAGATTCTAAGGACAAACAAGACAGTTTTTCCTGTGAGAAAGGTGAGCAAAGTAAAACATGACTATATACTAAACAACTAATGTACAACTGTGACACTGTAGTGTGTTTTGCTACAAAAACTAGCAAAAAAGGGGGCACTTCTCGTACATGGAAAGTTCTTTTAAGAACATGTTTTTCAGTTTGACACAAAATCTATTACCTCTACAAAGTGATGACAGTGATTATAGAAAAAAAAATGTTCTCTGATGCTTAAATCAGTTAGGTAAAGTAGGAAATTGTCTTGGTTCCTTTTCACTCATTGCTGGGACAAATATCCAACACCCAAAATGATGGAAGGAAAGGTTTATTTAGCTCACAGTGACTGGAAGTTTCAGTCCATACTCGGCTGGCCCAAGGTTGAGTGGAACAGGGTAGAGAGAATCCAGTTCATGGCAGCAGAACAGCAACAACTGTGACAGAGGCAGCCAACCAGACAGGGGAGCAGAGGACAACAGCAACAGGTTGAGTCTGTCTCTCTGTTGCTCTTTATATTCCAATCAGGCTCTCTGCCTTAGGATATCTGCTCTAGACCACACCTGTAGTCCCAGCCATACTCAGACACATAATCTCATCAGTATTAAAACACATAATTCCAGGGATCATGGATCAAGTTTCAAACTCTAAATCACATAACCCCAGTGATTAATGAGTCAAGTCTCAATCTATAGAAGTCCCTGCCCTATGACTGCATGAGGCTTTGGGGGGGTACAACTAGAGATAAACCATAACAGGGATAAAGAATGGTTAAATGTGTGGTAGATGGAGGGAGGTTGAGAAAACAAAAGATGTAGTTCTGTGTTTTTTTGAAACAGTTGTCTAATATATATTTTCTAAGAGCATTCTCTTAAAATATTAATATACTGAATTCATATGGTACATTTAACATAAAGAATTTAGCATGGCTCAGAAATATACTGTAAATTACTTCTTGGAAGCACTGTTTTATTTGCTCTCATAAAGTTGTTTTGTAAATTTACTGACTTGAATAAAAACAAGATAAATCTCTAAGTTCTGGCCTTCTAATATGGACTTTCTCTTCTTCTTCCCCCTCTTCTTTATATTTGGTATAGGGTTTCACTATGCAGCTCAGACTCACAGTGATCCTCCTGCTATCAGCCTCCCCAGCACGGGGATTACAGGCATGTATTGCCATGCTCAGTCTCTGGTCATTTTTTTTTTTTTTCTTATATACCTGAAATAATTTGACCCATTATAGTGAAATAGGCTGATTCTCAGTAGATAGATTTTAGGTTAAAAAAAGAATAACAGCTTTTAGTCTTGGTATTAAATCAAACCTATAGAAATTTCAAGAATACGATAAAAACTTTTTAGCCCTTTATGCAGATTCCTCAAATGTTTACATTTTGCACCATTTGTTTTTGCTCATCTTTATGCTTCTCTGAAGGCTCTAAGAATAAGTTAAAGCAATCTCTAGATACTGTACTGAATTTATTTTAGTGTGCATATCCTTAGAACATGATTGTTCTTCTACATCACCAAAATACAACTATCAAATTCAACTAATATTGTCTTGGTTACTCTTCTCTCCTTGCTGGGCCGAATACCGGACACAAAATGAAGGAAGGAAAGGCTTATTTAGCTCACAATTTCTGGAGGTCTCAGTCCATACTCGGTTGGCTCCAAGTGAGAGAGCAGCAGTTCATGGAGGCAGCAAAGAGCAAGAGCAAATGGGAGAAGTAGAGGCAACAATGGTAACAGATTGGAAGTCTGTCTCCCTTAAATTGCATTCAGGCTGTATGTCCCAGGCTGGGTGTAGCAATCACACCTAAAATCCCAGCAGCACTCCCACCCATAATCCCAGTGGATCATGAGTTAATCACAAACTCCAGAAGCAGCACCATGACAGCATGAGATTTTGGAGATGCCTATACACAAACTGTAATAATTTGCCCCTGGACCCCCAAAGACTGATGCATAACCTTTCATGCAAAAGACTAATTTTAGTCCATCTCTAATGGTTGCCCAAGTCCTACAGTTTCAGCATTGCAGAAATGTCCAAGTCCCAAGTCTCCTCCAAGATCTAAGGCAAACTCCCCCTGTACAAATTAAGAGTTAAACATTTCCAGCACTCAATGGCACAAGATAAACATTACCATTCCAAAAGGTATAAACAACAGTTTGTGGATGTGCCAATTTATACTCAGCAGGCTCCAAGGCAGAATAGTACATGGCAGAGAGCAGCACTTAGTTCATGGTGACAGCAAACAGCAAAACAGCAAGAGCAAATGAGAGCAATAGTGGCAACGGACAGGAAGTTTGGCTCCCTTATGTTGCATTCAACATAAAGCTATCTGCCCCTGGCTGGGTGTAGCACACGCACCCGTAATCCCAGCAGCACTCCCACCCATAATCCCAGTGGACCATGAGTTAATCACAAACTCCAAAAGCAGCACCATGATTGCATGAGGCTTGGGGAGACAACTAGAGACAAACTATAACACCCATAATTAATTTCTATAATGGTGCCCATTATGCCATTTGTAGCATTTTATAGATTTCTCTTTATAACCCTTGAAAAGAATTCAACATTATCACATTATCATTTAGTTTTGTCTCTTTAGTTTTCTTTAAAACAGAATCATTATTCAGCTTTTCTTGGTCTAACTGATGCTAACATTTTTTAAGAATGTAGGATAGTTGTTTTGTTGACTTTGCCATACTTCAAAGTTTGTCTGATGTTGGCTCATAAATGGATTTAGGTATACAGTTTGAGGGTAATACTTCAGAGGCAACATTGTCTCTTTCCGTGCATGATTCCAGAGGGAACATGAAACATTAGTTCATCCAGTACAAGGGTATTAAATGATCAATTTGCTAAGGTGATCATCTTTGGTTTCTCCATTGTCAAAATACTAGTTTCTTTTATAACAAATGAGTGGCAAAATATTTTGAAACTATTTAATATAAAAATTTACCCACTAACTGGAAGATCCTTTTATTGTTTTCTAAATCCATTATCCCTTCTAAGAGTTGGAACTCTAAGGCAAAGATTTTTCTGTTCTCATTTATCTGCCCATATATGTTATATTGTTGTAGGCAGCTAATTAGATAGAAATAGGCAGTTAGACAGGGCCAGGCCCTCAAGGACGACATGGAAGACAAGGTGACTTTACAACTAGAGACAGACACTCCTCCACC
Source organism: Myocastor coypus (assembly GCA_004027025.1). Taxonomy (NCBI): domain Eukaryota; kingdom Metazoa; phylum Chordata; class Mammalia; order Rodentia; family Myocastoridae; genus Myocastor; species Myocastor coypus. The sequence continues at coordinate 4,175 of PVJA010055188.1, read as the reverse complement.
TGGGGCCAGATCTCAAGACAAGGGTAAACAAAAGCAACAAAATACTTCTTTAAGGGTGGGCATCAGGGATTGATATGCTAAGTATCAGTCTTCTTGAAAGGGCCTGAAAAGGGTCACAAATGCAAGTCCAATAGGCAGTATTCTTGCCGGCTTGCTATGTGACTTGCATTCCCATTGGATCCCGATTTTAATCAATTTTATCTGAGCAATGGTGCCTGTAATCTCATTGGCTGACCATAGTTTTGCCCCACCTCACGCCCACGTAAGCAAGTTCCTAGGTCTTCTCCACTAACTTAGACCTGCCTCAACATATGGTTTTCCCCTATAAAAGTCCCTGGAAGAGACAGCTTCTCCAGGGGACCACCCGCTTGGGACCCCCCTCCTATTCTTCTCTTGGACAGGAGCTTTTTCTCCCCCTAATAAATCTATTCTGCTCATAACCTCCGTTTGTTACTAAAATTCATTCTTTGGTTTTAGGGAACACGAACTTGTCCCAGGTACTTTTCAGGTTGGGGATCCTTTTTCCCCTATATCATTTTGGAGGTCATCTACCCAGGATCAGTTTTTTCTCCCTGTATCAATATGAACTAATGGAGTATTTTATTCAGTGTATTATACTTCATCACCATTGCGGCTCTCTACAAACAAGAGCTCCATGGACACAAGTGGCTGCTTGGACACAAGTGCAAGGTTGTGAGTTTGAACCTTGGTCCTGTCAAAAACAAAAACAAAAACAAAAACAAAAATCATCATTATTATTTATTTTAATGCTCATATTGCCTCAGATTTCACCAAAGGGGGTATCACTGAAATGATTCCTACCTCCAAATATTTTTGCCTATGACTTTTCATTGAAAAGAACCAGTCACCATTCTACTCTACTTGCAAGGAAATAAAATATTCTTACATTAGATTTTTTGTTTTTTCATTAGAAGAAAGTTAGTAAAAAGAATATGCTGAAGAATATATTGTTGATTCTAAATGAAGTGTCAAAAAATTCTGCAAAGATTGTTACTTAACTATTATTAGAATTTTAGGACAGCATTCAGTTTTCTAAAGTTCTGAATAATGGAATATATTATTTTAGAGCATCTACCTAGAAATTATAAAAATTAACTCATATATATATATATATATATATATATATATATGTATGTATATTAGGTAAGGATCTACAGGGTGCTCAGGGTCTCACTACTACATCAGACTCTTGGTAAATCAGCCTGTTTACAGCCTCCCAAGAGCTGGGATTACAGGCTGGTACCATCACGTCCAGTCACAATTGCAATCTCAGTGCCCCATGGGTCTGTGCGGGTGGGAATTAACCTAGCCCATGTGCCTCCTAGCAGAAGCTTTAATCCTCGGTGCTATTTGGCTAGCTCTAATAAAGAGATCTTTATAATATCTAGCTGATGGCAGATCAAGAACAGATAATGAAGTGTTCTGCTTCCACATAAGACTACTTCAGGAGTTTTTCAGCTCAACTCCTATTTATTAAGAATTAGTAAGAGTGGAAAATATTGTAAAACATTTCTTGATACTTTCATTATTTAATAATTCTTCTATTAATTATGGGATCAGAAACATGCCTGAGGGGCTGGGGAGATAGCTCCATGGCACAAGTGCCTGCCTGGCAAGTGCAAGGTCACAAGTTCGAACCCTGGTCCCACAAAAAAAAAAGAAAAAGAAAAAAAATCGAGTTTTCAATAGTGAAATTACAAAGAATATTTATATTGGATTGTGAATAAATGAGTGTTAAGTTCTAATTCCTCAAATTTACTGAGTAACTTGTATTTTTCTCCCTACCTTTATCACACAGCTTTTAGAAGACTGTTCTATAAAACACCAATTTGCAAAACAATTATGTAGATGAAATGAAGAAAAATCTGATTGGAAGCAACAGACAAATCAGATCTGGATTTACTGTTGAATTATAGGAAGTTTCCAATCCCAGTAAGTCTTCCATGTTCACACCGTAAAAAGGTATGAAGATGCCCTACCCCAGTTTTAATTTTGGTTCTCATTATGAACCACTCCTCTGCATTTCAAAAACTGTTTATCTGTTGCTTACATATGATTCTGCTGAGCTTCTCCCTTACACAGTTTCAAAGCTCACTTATTTCTGTCCCTCCTTATACTCAGATTTTATTCCGGGTATAAATTTTCACCTTGTAGCTTTCTTGGTACCAATTCTGGTCATCTGTCCTGGTATTCTGTGATTCCCTTTGGCTATACAAAAGAATTTATAAATTAGTTTGGCAAGCTGATCTTTCTACAAACGAGAGCGAAAAAACTACATAGATGATCTGTAGCATGTCTGTGCTTTAAATTTCTCAGCTGAGAATAAACTGCAATCTTTTATTTTTATTTAATAATTTCCTACTACACTGAAGAAAAAAACAAATGGGATTCTCAGTGTAAATAATTCAATAGCTGAATACAGTTTACCTGTGCAGATGCCTTAACTTATTCAATGCTTTCCTTTTGGGTTTTGTTTTTATATAGAAATATTAAAGGAAGAAACAGCTTTACACATTGGGAAAATATGGCTTCTTGAATGTAAAAGCTGAATCTTTTGAGAACAGATGACTTCTGATATATGATAATTTACTAATTTTATAGAACAAGACTGCAGGCATTTTATTTTAAATAATTTATTAGCGTTCTCTCTAAATTCCTAAATAGGAACAATGAATTGTGTCTTATTGTGGTTGGACTTCTAAATTTACTAATTACTACCATTCTAAATACATAGTAAATAATGGGAGAAAAACCTATGAGTCAATCTAGCTTGATCTCAAATTAAATACTGAACAATGAATATTGCATTTTGATTATAACATAAAACTTGATTATTCATAAAAGACTTTGAACAATATCTTAATGCCAGAATGAAAAATGATTTATAGGCTGGGAGAGACCTTTTAAAATAAAAGCAATATTAAACATTGTGCACCGTGTAATACTAGCCTGTGGAACCATGTTTCTGAGGTTTCACAGTAAATATCAGCAGTGCAGCACATTCTACCTTGATTTTCAATATCTAGGTCACATGGACTACTTTGAATACTGCGGCTAAGAAAAAAAAAAAAAAAACAGATTTCTGTAGAGCCACAGAGAAATCACAGCATTCATATTATGAAAAAAATCTTAGCATAATCTGATTTTCAATATGAAAACACCCAATAAAATGAAATTGCCCTAAAAATGAACTCATCTAATATGCAAACTATAAGCTTTAAGGATAATTATTTACTTAATAAAATATCTTTTGTTTTTACTGCTTTCTTTGATGTGCATGTGTATTTACATGCATACTAAGCAGTCCAATTTTGGGAAAAAAATTTCAATACTTAGCAGTAATCAGAAATCATAGCCTTCATTATAGCAAAGGCAAATGGATAGGATAATAATGATCACTAAAATTACAATCACATGAAAGAAACTTACAGGCTTATATTTTAATTATGAAAAACGTACATTGTGTTCTCAATTTCTTTTAGTTGTGATCATATAGCTATAGAGATTTGGAGATTGAAATGATTTTTACTATAATTTCATTATTTTGTTTAAAATCTAACAAATGAAAAAAAAAATCTAACAAATGAATTATGTTATGCATTTCAAATTCCTCTTTGCTCTTTCTCTAAGTTTTTGTATGAATGATAAGAATAAATGTTTCTAAGAAAAACAAGATTCCTTAGAAATTGATAGCAACAATACCAATATAGTGAAATATTGAAATAATAGTGAAAAATGCCATATATCAGAAATGCTATATATCAGGGCTGGGGAGATACCTCCGTGGCACAAGTGCCTGCCTGGCAAGTGCAAGGTTGTGAATTCAAACCCTGGCCCCACAAGAAAAAAAAAAAAAAAAAAAAGCCATATATATTTAAAACTCCTTTTTAAAGGATCTAGAAATGAAAACTTGTGTAAATGTACCTTTTTGTTAATCTATTTGAGGGGCCTGGCGGGATAGCTCAGTGGTCTAAAGCGCCTGCTTGGGGAAGCTTGGGCGGCTTCAGGGACCGCGGTTCGATCCCCGGCACCACATGCTGCGCCAGCCCTGCCCTCGGGGTGGGTTGAGCCGGCCATGAAAATGAGTGAATAAATAAAACAGGGGTTCTGAAACAAGAAAAATAAATAAATAAATAAATAAATAAATAAATAAA
>PVJA010055187.1:0-11218 GCA_004027025.1 Myocastor coypus | reverse complement strand
CAAGGCCAGCCTGAACTGCATGGCGAGAGCCTGTCTCAAAAAGACAAAAAAAAAAAAAAGAAATTACAGCCGGGCGTGGTGGCTCACGCCTGTAATCCCAGCACTTGGGAGGCTGAGGCAGGAGGATTGGTGTGAGTTCGAGACCAGCCTGGGCTACAAAAGTGAGCTCAAGGCCAGCCTCAACTGCATAGTGAGACCCTGTCTCAAAAAAAATAAAATAAAATAAAATAAAAAAAAAATAAAAATAAAAAAATTACAATGTGACAGTTTCAAAACATATTAGTAGTACATTCCCAATAATTGATACAATGCATATTGTTGTCCTCATTGTAGTTATACAGAGCACAGGGTGTAGACATGATAAAAGATTACTTTCAAATTGGTGTCATGTGGGCTGGGGAGATGGCTCAGCAGTTAAGTGCCTGCTTGGCAAGTGTAAAGACCTGGGTTTAATCCCTGGCACTGTGTGCCATGCTGACTTGCACTAAGTCAGTCACCAAAACTGGGCATGGTGACGAGGCCAGCTTGTGGTACACCATGAAGGTCACCTGCACGGCTATTAAATCATTTCTGTATAAAGCATAGAAGGTAGAGTGATATGTCTTCTATTTGGGCTTGTATACCCCTTTTTCCTTGAAAAACAAGAAACTATGGTATTTAGGGTGATCTCAGGAAGAAGAAACTCATACCGTTGTCGATCCTGTGCTCAGATCTTCACCTGCCTTTTTGGGGGTCATAGGCCTTCCCTATCTCTTTAATGGAGACCCTGTGATCTTGGACCTGGCCTTTTCTGTGTCCAGCAATCGGGATCCAGATGAGGATGAGAGAAGGGTGGAGAGAAACAAATGAACAGTCAAAACAGAGCAAAATGATGGCTGTTGCCACTGGCAATGCTTAAGGACACTCGAATTGTCAAAGGGGAAAACCTGGGGCCAGTCAAGGCCTGGTGTAAAGGCAAGGAAACTGGACGCTGGGCACATGACTCTGCTGGGCTATGGCTGGGCCCTGTGCTGTGCATCTGCTGGCAGACGGGCCTGACTTAGGGCGTGCAGGAGTGACCGTCTCCACTTTCAGGGAGGGGCTGGGCCTGCCAAAACCTTCCCCTCCCGCTCTGATGAAGAGGACTGGAGGGGCCCAGGCAAGCTACAGTGTCCCGGTCCACAGGCATCTTATCTCCTACAAGGGCCATTTTACACAGTAGTCTCAATCATGTAAAAAGTATAGGTTCAGTCTCCAGCACCCCACAAAGGAGACAGAGGAAGAAAGGGAATAAGGAACTTTTTACAGTGAGCTATATTCCCAGCTCTTTTAATTATTTTTTTTTCCCCTCGGGTCTCACTATGCAGCTCAGGCTCATAGTGATCCTCCTGATTTTTTTTTTTTTCTTAGAATAGAAAATTTACTGGGAAAGAAAGCTTCTGTCCAACAGGGGAACAGAAGGGGGACCCTAATGGGTTGTCTGCAAAATTGTCTTTCTTTTTTTTTGCCTTTTTGAGACAGGGTCTTACTATGAAGCTCAGGCTGGCCTTGAGCTCACTTCTGTAGCCCAGGCTGGTCTTGAACTCGCATTGATCCTCCTGCCTCAGCCTCCCAAGTGCTGGGATTACAGGCGTGAGCCGCCACGCCCGGCTAAAATTGTCTTTCTTTAGGGGGGTCTTATAGGGCAAAACCACGTGATAAGGTGAACCTAAGGTGAAACTAGGGGAACTTGCTTAGGTGGCTGTGAGGTGGGACACGTCATGGGTGACCAATGAGATCACAAGCACATTGTTCAGGTAAAATTGATTAAATTGGGAGCAAATTGGGAAGCAAGTCATGTAGCAAGCAGGCATGAATACGGAATAAGGGTTCTTTTTGTTGAGTTTCTGACTCCTTTAGGCTCTTTTAGGGGGATTGATATTCACTTAGAATATCAATCCTTGATACTTAACTTTATTTATTTTATTTTATTTTGTTTTTTATTTTTTCTTGTTTCAGAATCTTTATTTGTTTATTCACTCGTTTTTATGGCCGGCTCAGCTTGCCCTGAGGGCAGGGCTGGCGCAGCATGTGGTGCTGGGGATCGAACCGCGGTCCCGCCCAAGCTTTCCCAAGCAGGCACTTTAGACCACTGAGCCATCCCACCAGGCCCCGATACTTAACTTTAAGTGAGTATCACTTTACTCTTTTGGGGGCCTGTCTCTTGCAAAGCTGTATAGTCAAGTTGTTTTCCATATTGCCCTGGAGGGCCTGGCCCTATCTGACTGTCTATAATATTTCTGATTTGGCTGCCTACAACATTCCTCCGTCTGAAGAAGTAACCTGAACTGCTCTGAGGGAATTATGGGTGATGACCACTCTGGCTTCTTTAGGCTGAAAGGGGTCGTAGTTGTAATTGGCAGTCAGAGGTACTCTTTAGAGGGTCTATCAAAAGGCCCTCCATAGACACCAGGCACTTTTGTCTTGTGTATACATATAGTATAGCTTTGAGTCTCCAGTGACAGTCTCTGGTTCCCAGAGTTTGAGTCTGGTGTGATGTATCCAAGAGTCTTTGCCAGCTGTCTTGACAGCTGAAGCTGTGGACACGATCACTGTGTATGGTCCTTCCCAAGCAGGTCCTCTGTCCAGTGATCTTGGTGGATGGCCTCCAATTGATGCAGGAAGAAAAACTGATCTTTTAACCTGAAAGACACTTGTAGGAGTTCATGTTCTCTAAAACTGAAGAATGAATTTTAGGAATGAGACAGAGGTTTAGAATAGAACATTTATTGGGCAAGAAAGCTTCTGTCCAAGAGGGGAACTGAAAGGGGACCCTAATGGGTTGCCCCAATCTTCCTGATTTCTGCCTCCCTAGTGTTGAGATTATAGGCATGTGCCACCAGGCCAGGACTCCATCACCAGCTCAGGGCACCTGGGGGTGGGGCCAGAGCAGCATTCTAACTTCTTTATTATTCTCTCTCCTACTGTTTTATTTGGTAGAACTGGGGATTGAATCTAGGACTTATAGATTGAGCTGCATCCGCAGTCCCTTTTATTATTTTGAGATAGGGTCTTGTGACATCACCAAGTTGCTTAGGCTGGGCTCAAACTTTCAATCCTCCTGCCTCAGCTTCCAGAATGCAGGGACTACAGGCACGTTCCTGTCATTATTATTGTCTCTTTGTGACAGGGTTTCAGTATGCAATTCAGGCTGGCCTTGAGCTCACTTGGTAGCCCAGGCTGGTGAATTCACAACAGTCCTCCAGCCTCAACCTCCCAAGTGCTGAGATTACAGGGGTGTGCCACTAACCCCTGCTCCATTTATTTCAACACACTGCTATTTTAGGTGAATCCATTGGCTCATGCCTCTAATCTCAGCATTCTAGAAGGTGGAGGCAGGAGGATCTCAAATTCAAGTCCTGCCTGGGTAACTCTTAGAGAACTTGGTCCCAACCTCCTGAAAAAGCTATACATAAAAATATGTAATCTATGTGTATGTAATAACATAGAATGAATATACATAAAGCCTTTTGTCAGTCCAACAATAACAATTATTATTATTACTTCTTTAGTACTGGGAAATGAACTTAGGACCTCTTGCTTGCCAGGCAGGCACTGTGCCACTGAGCTATAACCCTAGTCAAAGATCTAGACTCATCATTATTTTTGTTACAGGGAACTGAACTGAGGACCTTGTGCTTGCCAGCCAGGCTTTTGTGGTGCTGAGTAATCTCTAGCAAGGACTATATTTAAATTTATTTATTTATTTTATGGCCGGCTCAGCCTGCCCTGAGGGTGGGGCTGGCACAGCATGTGGTGCCAGGGACCGAACTGTGGTCCTTGCAGTTGCCTAAGCAGGTGCTTTACTTATTTATTTATTTATTTATTTTTTGTCTTTTTGAGACAGGGTCTTGCTATGCAGTTCAGGCTGGCCTTGAGCTCACTTTTGTAGCCCAGGCTGGTCTCGAACTCACACCAATCCTCCTGCCTCAGCCTCCCCAGTGCTGGGATTACAGGCGTGCGTCACCACGCCCGGCTTAAGCAGGTACTTTAAACTGCTGAGCTATCTCACTGGTCCATAGAATTATTAATTTCTTTTTACCTTTTGTTTGTTTATATATATATATATATATATATATATATATATATATATATATATATATATTTTGCGGAGCTGGGGATAGACTCTGCACTTGCAGGCAGGCACTTGTGCCCCTGTGCTATCTTCCCAGCCCCTTGACTCCTTTTTGCCTAGACTGCTTTTTTGGCCCAATTTCCTTCTGCGTTCTGTTCTTAATACTATCTTTAGCTCTTCCGGGGGTGGAAAAAAAAAAAGAGAAAAGACCCCAGGTCGCAGTAGTCTGGTTGACGAATGACTTTACGATGCACAGAAGTGTCTCACCAAGGCTCAGAGATTTTCCAAGAATCCACCAAATTCTTGCTGTGCAACTGGGTCACTGTCACCTTACAGTGTCCATCTGCCTGCACCCTAGTTTTTCTCATTCTTCCCTATTTTTGTAGCCCAGGCTGGTTTCGAACTCGCACCGATCCTCCATCCTCCGACCTCAGCCTCTCAAGTGCTGGGATTACAGGCGTGCACTACCTCGCCCAGCTCCTTTCTTTCTTTCTTTCTTTCTGTCTTTCTTTCTTTCTTTTTCTTTTTCTTTTTTTTTTTTTTTTTGTCTTTGTGTGACAGGGTCTCTGCTATACACTTCAGGCTGGCGTCGAGCTCACTTTTGTAGCCTAAGCTGGTCTCGAACTCACACCACTCCTCCCGTCTCAGCCTCCCAAGTGTTGGGATTACAGGCGTGAGCCACCACGCCCGGCTCCCCTCTTTCATTTTTTTCTTTTTCTTTTTTTTTGTCTTTTTGAGACAGGGTCTCATTATGCAGTTCAGGCTGGCCTTGAGCTCACTTTTGTAGCCCAGGCTGTTCTCGAACTCGCACTGATCCTCCTGCCTCAGCCTCCCCGAGTGCTGGGATTACAGGCGCGCGCCACCACGCGTGGCTCTTTCGTTTTGTTTTTTTTTTGGCAGGATCGGGGTTCAAACTCACGACCTTGCACTCGCCATCCACGGAGCTATCTCTCCGGTCCAAAATGAGATTGTCAACACTTGTGGGCCTTAGTGCACTATTTGTGAGATTTGAGTATTGGCAACTTGAAGCTGTAAACCAAACTCCTAGCCAAGGCGCAGACAACTATTGGAGTAACACGACCTTGAACCCCAGTGCAAAGGATGATGTGCTCTAAACATTATCCGTCGTCACCCAGATCAGCACCTCTGTGCCTCGGGCGCACTCTGCGTCTGGAGGAAGCTGTCGGTCTGGCGCACTGGCCCCAGCCCACGCCCTGTGCCGTAGAACCGCGCCCTCGGGCCAGAGCGACCAACACGTTTACCGACGGCCCCGCCCGCAGCGAGGGCCACCCACACCCACAATGCTCCTCGCGCGCCCATCCGGGCGTTTGCTGGTCACGTGGTGCCCTACGGAGCGCGCTCCCGCTCGGCGCAGGCGCACAGCGCAGCCGCCAGCTATTTTCCTGCGCTGCGGCGGCGGCGAGCGGAAGTGGTGGGGAGCGCCAGTTCCGTCAGTGTGTTGGAGTAGACAAAATGGCGAAGATCGCCAAGACTCACGAAGGTACGTTTTTGCCCCGGTTCTGTGCCGCCCTCGGGGCCGGTTCGCCTGGATGCTACCCTCTTTAACCCGCGCCCTTTCTCGGGGCGTCTTCCCAACGGGTCCGCGCCGTGTGCGGGTGTGGGCGGCGCAGGCCGCAGCCCCGCGTAATGGCGTCCTCCTCAAACGCCGCGACGGGCGCTTTGTTCCGAGCTGGCGCTGCTGTTTCAGCCCTGTTTCTCGTGGCTGGGCACGGGTCTTCTTGGGCGGTCCGGGCAGGGGGGCCCCCAGGCGGAAGTCGCGGCGGGGACGGTCGCCTGCGCCTATGTCGGGGTCCGCACCCCGGGCGCTGCGCTGCGCGCAGCCGAGCGCGGCGAGCTGGGAGCCAGTCGTGCCCGGCCGTCCGCGTCCCCGAGCGGCACACTGTGGGGTCACTGCTGCCCGGGGTGATTGCGCCGTGAAAGCTGCCTTTTTCTTTACGCTATTACTTTCGCTGCCAGGTTGAGCTCTTGGATTGGAGGCTGATTCTTGGAGCAGCGGGCGGGAGCGGAAAAACCTTTTAATTTTGTCAGTGGCTGAAGCTTTGAGGATTCTCGAGCGTCTACGAATGTCAGAGTAGGAAGATGTTGGCACACAGGAATCCAGGCGGGAGTGTCCAGGGAAGGCGGGAAGCGGGGCTTGGGAAGTTGGAACAGATTGTGTTGACTTTTGGGAGCCCAGCGTTGATCCCTGAACGCGGGGCTGCCCAGAAGAAGGATCGTTACTTATTTCATACGTTCTTACTAGGCGTGCGGCCCGGGATGAGTTTTGAGAGGTAGCAGATCAAGGCTGTCAAAAATAATAGTCTGATGGGAAAAATAAACGTGCATATATATTCGACTTCCCATCTGTGGCCTAACGAATGCATAAATAGAAGTCAGAGCGACGTGTTCTTGGTAACGGAGTGATTAATTTATGCCTAGAGTTCATTTCAGAGGCGGTGACGTGTCTCTGTTTTGAAAGGATCAGTCCGCTTTAAATTAGGGGAGGACTTTCGAGCCTGAGAGAACGTCTTGTAACAACAACAAGGCAGTGAGTCGTGCAAGGTGCGCTTGAGTAGCGCGCTGTGGCAGGAAGAGTGGGTGCAGGGAGGGGACTAGCGGGTGAATCTGTAAAAATAAGTTAGGACCGGAAGATGAATGGCTTTGTATAGTTGAGACACCCAGAGGAACTGAAGTCCAACATTTTTTGAGGTGGAATCTTGCTGTGTAGTTTAGGTTGGCCTTGAACTGACTCGTTCTGGCTGGCCTCAAGCTTGCTGCGATCTAACTGCTTTAGCCTCCCTAGTGTTGGGATGGACAGCCTCCTTAAGCTCAACACTTTGTAGACCTAGGAGGGTTTTTAGGCCGTATTTTTTTAAAAAACAAAACAAACGAGGATTTTTTTTTTTTACCCCATTCCCCTAGCTTCCCTTTAATTTTCTGTCCATTTCCCGTTTACAAAAGCTTTATTTCCAGCTCCCCCCCCTTTTTTTTTTTAAGTTTTCTCTCTACCTACACCTCCCTGGTTCTTCTTTCCATTTGAACATGTTCTTCCTGTTGCACGATACCTATTATACGTGTTGGTCCAAGATTTTTTTTTTTTTTTTTTTTTTTTGTCTTTTTGAGACAGGTCTCACTGTGCAGTTAAGGCTGGCCTTGAACTCACTTTTGTGGCCCAGGCTGGCCTTGAACTCACACCGATCCTCCTGCCTCAGCCTTCCAAGTGCTGGGATTATAGGCATGCGCCACCATGTCTGGCTTTGGTCTGTTTTTGAGACAGATTCTCGCTATGCAGTTCACTCTGGTCTTGAGCTCATTTTGTAACCCAGGCTGGCCTCAACTGAAAACGATCCACCTGCCTCAGCCTCCTAAGTGCTGGGATTATGTGTGAGTCATCACACCTGGTCATTTTGGTTCTTACACACTTTCAGTTTGTTACACCACAGAAACGGTGTGGTATTTACACTTGTGTCTGATATAGTTCACTTAAAAGTATGGTTTCAAGGTTCATCCGTTTATCAAGAGATGTCTCAGTCTTACCCTTTTTTTTTTTTTTTTGGTACTGGAAGACAAACTTATAACCATCTGCTTGCCAAGCAGGCACTGTGCTTCTGACCTAGATCCAGCCCACATTTATCCTTCTTTATTGTATAGTAGTACTCTATTATGTTAAAAACAAAACAAAAAACAAAACAAAACAAAACAAAAAACACATATCTTTGTCCATTGCTATGTAGTTCAGGGTTTTTTTTTTTTTTTTTTTTTTTTTGTGGAACCAGGGTTCAAACTCACTATCTTGAACTTGCCAGGCAGGCACTTGTGCCACAGAGCTATCTCCCCAGCCCCTTGTTTAGGGTTTTTTGACTGGCTCAGGCTTCCTTAATGGTGGGGATTGAACCTTGGTCCCCTGTGCCTGAGCTAACCTGAAAGTTGCCACTATATATATATATATATATTTTTTTTTTTGTCTTTTTGAGACAGGGTCTCGCTATGCAGTTGAGGCTGGTCCTGCACTCACTTTTGTAGCCCAGGCTGGTCTCGAACTCGCACCAATCCTCCTGCCTCAGCCTCCCGAGTGCTGGGATTACAGGCGTGAGCCACCATGCCCAGCTGCCACTATATATTTTAGACTGACCTTGAACTCACCAATTTATGGGCATTTGGCCTGTTTCCAACATTTGGTTGTAGGCCGTATTGTGTTCAGATGATTTTGAATCTATATTTTGCAGAATAAGGTAGAAAGATGTTCTGCTTGCTCAATCAGGAGTAGATTGTTCCTGTAGGCATTTAAGGTTTTTTTTTTTTTTTTTGTATTTACTACAGGGTGCATAGGGTCTCACCAGGGGTGGGGCCACATGGCGCACTGGGGATTGAATCCTCGTCACTGAGCTTGCCTAAGCAAGGAACATTTTACATTCAGTATAAGTTTTTGTTTTCTGAGAGTTTTCTTATCTACTCTGAGACTGTTGCCTACAGGAATCATACGTTGGCATCCCCAGTACCTGTTTTTTTTTTTTTTTTTTTTTTTTTGGTGGGACTGGGGTTCAAACTCACGACCTTGCACTTGCCAGGCAGGCACGCACTTGTGCCACGGAGCTATCTCCCCAGCCCCTTTTTTGTCTTTTTGAGTCAGGGTCGTACTATGCAGTTCAGGCTGGCCTTGAGCTCACTTTTGTAGCCCAGGCTGGTCTTGAACTCGCACTGATCCTCCGCCTCAGCCTCCTGAGTGCTGGGATTACAGGCGTGCACCACCATGCCTGGCTACCTGGTGCTTAATGTATGGGTGCTCACATATTTGATCAGTGCCTATAAAGGTTAATACAAAGTAGTTGTATTTTAAAAACTTAATGAAAAGAGCAAGCCTGCAAGCCTTTACTGTTTCCCTTACAGCTCTACCACTGAGAAATTCCCCTCCTTTTAAAATTTTTTTTGGTGGGACCAGGGTTCAAACTCATGACTTTGCACTTGCCAAGCAGGCACTTGTGCCAAGGAGCTCTCTCCCCTGCACCCCCCCCTTTTAAATTTTGAGGTAGGGTCTTGGAGAGTTGTGAAGGCTGGTCTTGAACTTAAGCATTTCCTGCCTTAGTGTGCTGACATAGCTGGACCTCCAGTTGTGTTCTGTCATGCTTGTGTATGCCTAGCAACCTGATTTTTTTGCTTTTTTTTAGTCTTGGTCATTGTGGCTTATAGTTTCCAGAATTGAAGGGTTAAAAGAACTAAACATGAAAATAAAAATCTTTTGGTCCTTTTCTAAAGCATGTTGTCAAGTATGTATACGTACGTGTGTGCTGCTAAAGTGAGCACAAATGTGTACACTTGTGAATTGTGTAATCTTGCCATCTAGCAGTTCTTGAGATAACTGCTGATTTTTACAGCTGAGGAAATACACTGATCAGTGTACAATGTTGACAGGAAAGATACTTTAACAAAACCCCAGTGTTGGGTTGTTTTGGCATCAGTCCCTTGAATTGGAAAATTTAGGGTATCATAAAACTGAAAAATTTTTATTTGGCTAATTCTTTGCTTCAGGAATGGCTGGGAAGGTATACTTTTGCTATTCTCCATCTTTCTGTGATTTTTGTTTTCTAGTGTAGTCTTGCTTTTATAAACTTGAGGTATGAGTGTTCGGAGTGAAATAAAAGGAAAAAGTGAACAGATTTTAATTGTAGATTGAGAATTGATTTATATTGTCACTGTGGTAGGTATCCTGTGGGGTGTCTTTAGGAGCAGTAGTACTATTTGAGAAATACTTGCTCCTGGCTGGGCTGGCAAAGATAGCATTAGTGGATCAGAGCCAAGTGGTCAGTGAAATTAACATCTGAGGTCTGTATCTCTGTAGAATGAAGTGAAACAGAGTTAGAGAAATGTCAAGAGGAGGAAGTGCTACACACTAGTTAGCAGTGTCTGAGGCACAGAAAGAACAAAGTGTGGGAGAAGCCAGTACGGGAGGTTTGGGGAGCAGTTAGAAGGATGTATCAGATGTTTTTTGCTTAAGCGTCTGAGCTTTGATTTTCTTTAAAAGAGTAGAGGGATCAATCGGTGTTTCTTCCATCCATCCATCTTTTTGATATAGGGTCTTGCTATGCAGTTCAGGCTGGCCTTGAGTTCACTTTGTCTTTGTAGCTCAGGGTGGTCTGGGGCTTGTAATGTTCCTCCTTCCTCAGTCTCCTGAGTGGTGGAATTACAGGTGTGGGCCACATCTGGCTTATTTTTTGCTTTTTTTTGGGACAGAGCTGGCAGCATTTAAAGCTGGCTTTGATGCACCACCTACATTTTAAAAAGACCCTCAAGTGCCAGGGATATAGCTCAGCAGCACAGTGTCTGCCTGGCAAGTTTGAGATCCAGAGTTCGAAGGGCCAGCTAGATCAGTGGATTAACTCATCTGCTTAGGCAGATGTAGTGGCCAGGGATCACTGGCCTGTTGCCTGCTGTGGTCCTCAGGGCACACCGAGCACTGAGGCAGTGACTAGGTGTGGTGGTGCATGCCTGAGATTCAGTGCTTGGGAGGCTGATCATAGGTGGATCACTATGAGTATGTCTGTGTAGTGAGACCCTGTAGACTCTGTCCTAAAATAGACAGAGGGAGGGAGAGAGAGAGATCCAGTTTGATTCCAGGTACTGAAGAATAAAAAGCCATTAAATTTTGCAGTGCTTTTGATGTCAGTCTCCATTTCCAAATGTTTGATGTGTTTATCTCAGGAGAAAATGATTGCAGCATTAACATTTATCTTTTTTTTTTTTAGTAATAATAAAAGGAAATTTATTTTTGTGGTGCTGGGATCAAACCCAAGGTCTTCTGCATGGTACTATATTTCCTTGAAAGTAAACCTTAACCTGAAAATAAGACCTGACAGGATTATTTTATCTATCTATCTATCTATCTATCTATCTATCTATCTATCTATCTATCTATCTATTTATTTTTCTTGTTTCCAAACTTTTGCTTGTTTATTTATTTATTTTTAGGCTGGCTCAGCCTGCCCTGAGGGCAGGGCTGGCACAGCATGTGGTGCCGGGGATCAAACCGCAGTCCCTGCAGCCGCCCAAGCTTTCCTAAGCAGGCGCTTTAGACCACTGAGCCATCCTGCCAGGCCCCTGCAGCTATCTTTTTTTTTTTTTTTTTTTTTT
>PVJA010055186.1:0-11281 GCA_004027025.1 Myocastor coypus | reverse complement strand
ACAAGATTTAACCACACCGTAGGAAACTCTACCGCCAACTCCACTGTCACATTCTGTTACCTTGCTCCCCTGGAGACCGCCTCTGACCTGTCAAATTGTACTTCACAAAAATATACTAGACTTTTCTACCCCCCACCTCCTAATCCAAACTGCCTTACCGCTAGACAAGTTTTTGAGCCACCAGCTGCTGATGCTCTCTTCCCTCCTCCATGGTTCGATTGTAGCCACCTGGAGGGAGCCCCTGTGGGCCAGAGTTATGATTACCATGGGCCCTATACTAGATATAATATTTCCTGTCAGCCTGATGTAAATGACACCAATACAGATAACATCACAGTTCTCTCCCAGAATTACTTTAATCCTTTCCAAAAAACGGCCCTCTGTACAGAGGGTGGAGCTTGTGTCGATTATCGACCCTTTAGTATGCTCAATGGAACCATTAGTAATATTTCGGGACCTGTGGCTGACATCAGCTCCCCAGTCTGCTTGGCGGCGCCATGTAGTGAGGGTAATAACACCTGTGCCCTGAGCAACTGTTGGCGGGCCAACGAGTCTTTTCCAGTTGCCTATGTGCTCGTTCAGCCCTCCTATATTTGGGTTCCTTTTAATGCTACAGATGAGTCTTCCATGGCGTCTATTCTCTCAGGTCGTGGTCGAGAGGTACGGGTGCTCGCACGTCTCAAGAGGGATTTCGGAGTCTCCGCTGCCATTGCTGCCATCGTTGTCGCGATTACTGCGGCCACAGCTGCAACTGTGGTTACAGTTGCCGTCACTCAGAGTTCCCTGAACGCTGCGGTCATCAGTAACATCACCAAGTCTGTGGCAAACATCACCCATACACAGTCCCAGCTTCAAGAGCTTCATCACTCGGCCATAATTAACCTCCAACAGCAGATTGACTTGATATCCATGGATGTAGAGACTATTTGGGACGGTCTTCGAGCGGGATGTGACCCACGGTACATCCACTTACCCGTGTGTGTCACGCCGTACAGTATCAACGAGACCAGGAATGGCACGATCCAAAGGGCCCGTTTGAGAGACTGGATTTATGGGACTTATGATAAGAACTATATCTTGTTGTCTAACCAGATTAAGAGAAATATTGATAACCTTCGAAACCTGGAGGTACAAGACATAACTAAGACTTTTGCTAGTGTCATGTATGATGCTTGGGACAAAGTCAAGGCATTTGTTCAGCCTTCTAACCTGTTTCTATTTGTGGTGGTGGCCGCCTTGCTTATAGGTCTGCTGATGTTATGGAAATGTTGCCTAGGTCCGAGAATGGAGGGCCTTCGACGCACTCAGGCTTTGACCTACCTCGCTCTGTCGCAACTCGACCCCGAAGATGAGCCGCCCAATACGGCCATGTTGGCTCTTAGGGAGGATATTGAATCGGGCCTGTGAGGCTGTCATTCGGCCAAGCCCAAGCCGCTCCTTCCGCCCTTTCTGGGCCCTTCCCGCCGGCACAGGTGTGGAACAAAGTATCGCAGGGGTCCCTACGCTGAGGCACAGCGGGGGACCCGGCTCTCAAATGCAACGTGCATACTGGAGGCTGCCTAGCCCAGTCCCTCCAAAGCAGCATTCGTGGTAGCGGAGCGTCGCTCCGCGAGGGCGTTGCATCCCTGAGGGCGCTGTGCCAATATGTAATAAAATAGGGGGAGATGTGGGGAGCCGACGCCTCATGCCTTGTCTAACCTTCAGAGTAATTGGGCCTGGTTGCACAGAGCGAATAGGCAGGGCCTGCTGCTCGCTCGAAGCCTGAGCTAGATTTACCCCTCCCATCGAGTCAGCTAAGATGGCGGCCACATCCTGCTTCCGCAAGCCTTGTAGCCCCGCCTGCTGTGATGTAAGCCCGCGCTTAAGAGATTAGAACCAATAAGATTGTAAGTGATGCCTTGTCCTGATTGGACCGCGGTATGGTATATACTGTGAGCCCCGCCGCGGGCGAGAGGGAGAATCAGGAAGAGAACCAGGAAGAAGCGATCGGGGAGAGACACGAGAGAGATCCGCGGTTGGCGGACACAAAGAGGTCTCTCCTCGGGGCGAACCGCCAAGGGAACGATTAAAGCTTGTTTGCCGCTAAGTCCTGTTGTGTGTCTTCCTGCTGGCCGGGAGGGCGCCCGACAATTTCAGGACACAGTTTCTGATGTTTTGATGTTCTGTTTTCAACTGCTTTCTCATAGATACTCTTTGTGTAACTCAAATTCGTAATGCTCCAAATTCAAACTGACTGAAAAGAATACCTTATCTCTAAACTTGTCTCATGTGTCTGTCAGCTGAATGCCTGTGTTTCCCCCCCACGTTTAAACACGGAAGCCTAATCTCCAGTGTGACAGAACTTGCACATGGAGCCTGTAGGAGTGATCATGTCACAGCAGTGGAGAACTCACTCTTGGGGTCTGTGCCTGTATTAGTTACTTTTTAATCGTTGCCGAGACAAATACCCAACACTCAAAATGAAGGAAGGAAAGGTTTATTTAGCTCACAGTTACGGGAGGTTTCAGTCCATGTTCGGCTGGCCCAAGGCTGAGAGGAACAGAGCAGAGAGCATCCAGTTCATGGCGGCGGAACAGCAACAAAATGGTGGCAGAGGTAGCCAGCCAAACACAGCAGCAGAGCAGCAGCACCAGCTCGAGCTCCAGTCTATCTCTCTGTCTCTCTTTTTATTACATTCAGGTTCTCCGCCTTAGCTCCCGCCCTAGGCTACACCCATAATCCCAGAAGTACTTCCACCCATAATCCCATCAGTACTAAAACCTATAATCCCAGGGATCATGGATCAAGTCTCAAACTCTAGAAGTCCCCGCCCAGTGACTCCATGAGGCTTTGGGGGGATAACTAGACATAAACCATAACAGTGCCCTTTTAAGTAGCAAGAATCTCTTTCTCTCTCTCTCTCTCTCTCTCTCTCTCTCTCTCTCTCTCTCTCTCTCTCTCTCTCTCATTCTTATTTTCCTCTGTATGACTATTTAATATTATAAGGTACTTGTTATATTTTCCTTAAATTATATATATTTTAGCACTTTTTGTCAGACTTAACCCACTCAAATGAAAATCAGAAATGCTTTTTATTTGCAGAAATATATCAGAATAAAAGTGATAAATCCTATATTACTAATACTTGAGAAATTCGGATTTTGAGCACTCTTAGCAGACTTCAAGCTAGGCCCATATGTCACAGAAGAGGTAGAACCGTTAACCATAAGAAGGCTAACTTTTGCTATTTTTCAAGGCGAATTTGACCAATGAAGAGCATACAGGAAGTATAATTAAATGGTGGAGTAGAAAGAAGTCTAGGTGAAAGAATGAGTGATGCAAGAATGTGAGGTACAAAAGGGGATCATAAACAGAACATTTACATGAATGTTCTCTTCCACTGCTCTTTCTTGGGCCACATGTGGTGAGGACAGTAAGACATGACTAGGGCCACATCTTTCCCAGCATGGAAGGAGCCTGCTCTGGAGAAGCCAAGCAGGAACTGGGGCAGGGCCCAGGGCAGCTCTTGGGTGAAAGGACAAGGGACTGGAAAACTCAGGCATGGGCTGGATAGGATCGCCTTCAGTGAGCTGAGGACAGAGTTCTAATAGTGATAAGAAGCACATTCTTCTGTTTGTTTGGCAAATCCTTTGGGATTTTGATTGTAGCATGATTTCTGAATTGAAGCATACTAGTCCTTACATCTATTACAACTAAAATGAAATACCTGTGTTTATCATTTTAAAGAACGATAACTGCTTTCTAGACATAGACACTGTGCGAGTAAAAGGAGCAGAAGAAAGATTGCTATAAATATATAAATCCAAATCCATATGTACTTACATTTAATATATATTTGACAGTGAGATTTAATGTTTGCTGGCATTTACTCCAATGTTTTTCTTTCTCTAAAGGACTGAGGTTGATTTTCGAAATGATTTATCCAGTGGCTCATACTAATATATCACCACTTTAAATTTTTGCTTCATATAGCTGTAGCTTTACCCACATGACACAGGAAAACAAACCTTTTTAATATATGAAGGGTGTCAATGCTAGTCATGTGATTTGTAATGCTTTTGCTTAAATATTGATTTTTTCAAATTCAATTTTTATTGATCTCTCTTAAATATTAATCATTTCTAATGACAGCTTAAAAAATAGGCTGAGCCCCTTCAACATTCCTGCTATCCACTCCTTGAAGAAATGAGCACAATTTTAGAGTGCTTCAAATTAAATCAAACAAAAACATACCGTCTTTTTATTTAAGGGTCTAATGCCATAAATCAAAATTGCATTTAGGCCTTATCTGCGAACTTACGCAGAGTGAAGTGTGGTCAAGAATTTCTCCATGAACAGCCCAATGTTACCTGGAACTGTGTCTAGTTTGTCTGGACTTTGCTGCCACGGGTGCCCCACGAGAAGCCTTGGCTGGACTGGGAGGCCGCTGTTCTGTGCAATCAGTGAAGACAGTTGCACTCAACCTTAAGGTGTGACCAGACAGTGGCAGAAAATCAATAGACCTTCAATAGCTGCAGCAGACTAGGCCTCTCCCATCTCAATGACTGTGGAAGTGCCCCAGTTATTCTGGAAAATAGACATCATCTAGCCACCTTTGTTGTGTTTGAAATTTTGACTGGGAAATAGTGCTCCTGAAAGAATGAAAGCGGAGCTTGGTCATGGTGAGCAGGAAGCATTGTTTAACCTCCCTAACTCTGGCTGCCCCATCCACACTTAGAGGAAACAATGGGCCATGGCAGCTTAGTGTAAAGAGGTGACATTAGCGCCTCCTCCAGAAAGGAGCACCTCACACACCCTTCAGAGGATCTGATTTGTATGCTTTCTTCTTCTGTAGATCCTAAGGTTTGGAGATGCTTATCTACATAAGCCACTGGCCAGTGCAGGATGGATTTTATTTTAGCTCTCAAAGATGTTTAAACTCATAAGGCAGGTAAAAATAAAAACTATTCTATGAACTCATAATTAATTAATTAAATATTTTTGTTTTTAAAGTGAAAAAAGCAAAAAATATTGCTGAGGTACTAGAAATTAAAGTTAAATACATCAAGCAAAACATTTTTGTTTTGGGCTGTCAGTCATGGTGTTTGAAAATAGCAGCAAGAGGACAATGAGAATGAGAATTACAAATAGAATCTATTTCTATATACTATGGATTTATTAAAGTTGATAGCAACTTTTAAAAGACCTTTTTCCTGAAGCAAATGTCTTTTTACACTTGCTATAGAGAAGCCACTAAAAAATGCATATAAATTATTTTAAGAACTTCTGCAATTCCTTGTTTCTTGATTTTAACTGATCAAGAAATTACATTTGCCTTTCAGTGATAGAAATGTCTTACCAATAATATTTTTTAGTGTATTTAGTATAGGGCCTACAGGGTATCACTACACAGATTGGACTCATACTGATCCTCCTATTTTCAGCCTCCCAAGTGCTAGAATTACAGGTGTGTGCCACCATGCCCAGGCTCAGTCTCTGTCTCAGTGCACCTTGGGGGCAGGGCCAGCACAGCATGCCAGGGTTTGAACCTTGACTGCTTCTCTTGCCTAAGCAGGTGCTGTAGTCCGCTGAGGTATATGGCCAGCTGTCAAATAATATTTTTGTATTTAATTGTGTTAAATCCCTTTTGTCACAAAAAAATCAAGACCCCAAACAAACATTAGAAGTAGTATATATATATGGCTGGTGTGGTTGTTGGTGAAGGAAGAATCTGACAGCATAAATTAATTCAGGTGAACTTAACTTCTTTACTACTTGGAAGAGAGGAAAGAGAATCTGAAAGAGGTGAATACACACTAAGGATCAGAATCAAAAAGCAGATTCTAGTGTATTTGGAAATACAGCTAGTTTTATATGTGGGCCACAGCTGAACTTATTCACACTTTGTTATGGATCTGATTTATTCAAATAGTGTTCTAATCAAAGTTCTATCACTAAGTAGCTGTGTAACTCTAGACAAAACATATTTAACTTATTTTTGCTTCCATTTAGTAAAAATTTACATAACATACAGCTAACCATTTTAAAGCTCTGAGGTCAGTGACACTTGGTGCATTCATGGTCCGCCTTGTTTATCTTTAGCTAGTGTTAAAACTTCCATCACCCTGAAAGGACACCTGTGTTCTCTAAGAACTTGGTTCCCATTCCTCTTTCCCTGGAAATCAATAATTTGCTTCCAGTATTATTGATTTACTTATTTGAGATATTTCATGTAAATAAAACCACAGAACACATGACTTTTCATGGCTATTTATCATTAACTTCTTTTATCTGGCTCAGTCTTGCCCCTGCCTTCCCAGTTCAGCGTGAACCTTGTGGATCATGGTGTGAATAAAAAATCCTGTGCCTAAAACACCAAACAAGCCCTGGAACAATGTAGATTGTCAAATACTTCTTCATGCACTGTCTGGTTTTTAATCTTTGTATATGTATAGATGCTACACTAATCAGTGAGGATCCACTTAGCATAAATATTTTCCCCCAGCTACTGATCAAGTGGTTATATTCTTGTGTAACTGTATCCAGCGGTTTTCATCTTGGCATGCAGGGCTGTGCTTCCCTCTTTTCTAAACATAGTTACACTTCTATTTGGCAGTTCTTGGAAATTTCTTACCATAGCTGTGAAAACAGCAAGCTGAAGAGCTTCTCCTTGGCATGACACAGCACGTGTGCACATCCATGCCGTGTCCAAGTGATGTTCATAGTTAATTTGTTACATTTTTCTGGACAAAAGACATGCCATATCCTGCTGAGCAATCAGCACAGCTGTGAAATGAGGCAGTGGCCAAGCATAACCCAGTGGGAAATGTATATTCAAAGTGAAGAGACAGCAGTCGTGGCAGGACCACTGAAAATATGCTGGCTGCCTTTGAGGAGATGCAGTTAACAAGCCCAGAAGCCCTACATACACCATGAATCTCAAGATATACTCGGCTGGCTGTGAAGGGTTAAGCCAGCAGAAGCGGGTGTTAAGGAGACATGAGAGGTTCTCTCTCTTTCTACTCCCTTCCATCATTATCCTAATGTCTTCTTCCATCTTCTCAGCTACCCTGATCTTGACGGGGTGTCCTTTGACAATTAAGTAACTGGTAATGCCCTCTACAAGTCTTCAGGTAGGCAGGCAGAATTTATAAAGAAATACAAAAAGTTAGGCCTTGCTCCTGTGAGTCCACAGAGACAGGTACCTCCACCTTGGCTTGCATAGATAGTGGATGGGTGGGTGCAATCTTCACTGAGCACTCCTGCCAAAGCCCCGCAGCCCAGGGGACCAGAGATTACTTTTCCCAGAGGGAGCATGAAGACCATGAGAGGTGGCCTGGCACTTGGAAGCCAGATCACACTTCTTCATGTGGTCTCTCACTGAATTTTGCCATCATGTGTAGGAAAACAAGCTCAGTTCTGCAAGGATGAGATGTACAGATTTCAGGGCAGTGAGCCTAAGGAAATGATAAAAAAATGGCCTCTGGGCTTCACTTCTGGTTTTTTTTTTTCTTTGTGTGTGTGTGTGTGTGTGTGTGTGTGTGTGTGTGTGTGTGTGTGTGTGTGTGTGTGTGGCTTATAAGTAACCTTAGGCTAGGATGATAATGGCTGAGGGGATCTTGAAGATGTCATGAAAAGTCCCTCATGTTTCTAGGGAAAATTTATAGAATTCTGCTGTAATTTTTTAGTCTCCTTGCTTGGCTGAAGGAAGGTATGTGTTTCATGAATTTAATAGAGATACTGTATAGAGAGAAGTTCCTGGAGACTTCTGGCTGGACCTATGAATATGTGTCTGTGTGTACATTGAGTACTGGGCTGAGGACTCTACTTGTTATTTATTTATTTACTTATTTATTTTTAAGAAATGTGAATTCATATGGGGGAAAACTGACATACAGGACTAGAAAGTAACATGCCTGAAATGGTTAGGAAGCCCCTAGGTGTTAAGGCCAAAGTGTGAACTTGAATCTATCTGACCCTAAAGCCTGTGGATGTGGCGCTGTGGCCCTGGCTGAGCCTCCCCCTGCATAGTACCTGATGCCTTCTCCTCCCCTGCAGCCCTGGATCTGAGCACTCAACAACTGTAGACTGGGCAGAGTTAGCCAGCAGAACTGTGTATTCTAGCGGGGAGCACCTAGAATGCTTCGTAGAAGGTTGCCCCTGAAGTTTGGCTTGGAAAGCTAGAAAGGGCTCACAACTGCAGATTCAGAAAACTCCCAGGTTGGGAGGACAGAAAACAAAGTGTGCAGATGACTGATATTTGGCTAAGAGGGAGTTCTTCCGAATGTTTTGGGTGCTCAACCAACTGAATTTCCATCTCTATATAAGGAGTTTTAATTGTGTGATTTACTTTGTATCAGATTTTGCACAGGACATTTTTGGGGCAATTTAAATCACCTTTTTGGTAAATTTTTGTTATGTATAATGATCACATTCATCATAGTGCATTTGTATCTGTACAGGATATAACTTGATTTTTTCCCCATTCCCCTACCTTTCCTTTAACCTCTCTTCCCCTTCCTATTTACAAAAGGCTTGTTTCCATTTTACCTTCTCTCACTTTTTAAATTTTTTCATTTTACCCTTCTCCCACCATTGTTCCTCCCCCATTTGAACCTATTTTGAAATTTCTCTATTATACATTTTGTTCCTTATTTATACTTCTAGTTTCTTACACTAAGTAGATATAACTATAACTATAATATTACATGATAATAATAATGCAATATTACACATGTGTCTGATTAATTTCATTTAGGAGTATGGCTTCCAGGTTCATCCACTTACACTTCATGGCAGAGTAATAGTTTACTGTATAAAAATTTTATCTGCTTATTGGTTGATGGGTATTTATGATGCTTCCAACATTTGGCTATTACAAACTGTACCCCTATAAATATGAGTGCACATATATTGCTGTAATATGATGCTTTTAATTCTTTTCAGAAGATACACAGAAGGGAAATAATGGGGCCAAACAGAATCTCTGTCTAGGACAGAGACAGTTAGCTCTATCTTAGCTTTTTGAGGAATCTCCACACTGATTTCTACAGTGGTCACACCAGTCTGTGCTCTCCCACAGTGGAGAAGCATTCATGTTTTTCTCACAGCCCCTCCACAATTTGTTATTTCTTTATTGTTATTCTTTATTTAACCATTCTTTATGAAGCATGATGGAATCTAAGCATTGTTTTAATTTTCATCTCCTTAATGACCAGTGATACTGAACATTCTTTTCATATGTTTATTTGCCATTTGTATATTAGTGTACGCATTTCAATGTCCATTTTCAGACTGGATCTTTACACTTAGGGATTCTAATTATGATTATTATTTTAGTTCTTCCTATATTCTAGATAATAATCCTTTGAGGAAACCTAGCAGATTGTCTTCTACTGTCTGTGGGGGTTTTCTTGGTGTGAAAAAGTTTTTAAATAAGATGAAATCTCAGATGTTGATTTATATTGATATTTTCTATGTGATGGGGTTTTGTTCATAATGTCTTTGCCTATACCAATATCCTCAAGAGTTTTACCTTGAACTATGCTGCTTTTATCATACTAGCTTTGTAGTGTAACTTCAAAACAGGGATTATGATGCTCCTTGCCTTATCTTTATTGCCTAGAATTGCCTTTGCTATTCCTAATTTCTTCTAGTTCCAAATCAATTTTCAGATTGTTTTCTCTGTATCTGTGAGATATGTTCTAGAATTTTGATTGGAATCATGTTAAATCTGAATAATAATTTTAGAAGTATGGTCATTTTCAATATACTGGCTCTTCCTACCAAAGAGCACGGGGTATCTTTCCACTTTACAATATCCTCTTCAATCTCCTTTTTCAGGGTAATGTAATTTTTTTTAATTTTAGGGAAGGGTCTACAGGGTGTTCAGGATCTCAGTACTATATCAGACTCATGGTGATCTCCCTGTTTACAGCCTCCTAACAGCTGAGATTACAGGTGCACACCACCAGACCCAGCTTCAATTGCCCTCTCAGCATACCCCAGGGGCAGGACCTGCACAGCACGTCTGGGAATTGAAGCCCTGGCCCCTGATCCTGCTTTCAGGCACTTTAATCCACTGAGTCCTTTGGCTGGCCCTCAGGGTAATGCAATTTTCAATGTAGTTGTCTTTTACTTCCTTCATTAAATTGATTCCTAGGTATTTCATTTTATTGGGTGGTATGGTAAAAAGTATTGTTTCCTAATTTCTCTCACAGTGAGTTTGTAATTCATTTGCTGGAATGTTACAGATTTTTGAGTGATGACTTTATATCCAGCTACACTATTGACCTTGTTTACGAAATCTAGGAGTCTTTTGATGGAGTTTTTAAGGTCTTCTATGTAGACTGTTATGTCATCTGTGAATAATAATTAAGCTTCTTCCTTTCCTATTGTTGCTTTTTATTTCTTTATCTTGTCAAATTGCTCTGGCTAATGTTTCCAGAACTATACTGAACAAGAGTGGTGACAGTGGGGATCCTTGTCTTGTTCCTGATTTTAGGGTGAAAGCTTTCTTGATTTTGTCCATTTAGTGTGATGTTGGCTATTGGATTATCATAGGTAACTTTTATGAGATTAAGATAAAGACCATCTATTCCAATTTTCTCTAGGATTTTTATCATAAATGGTTGTTGGATTTTGTCAAATGCATTTTTTATGTCCCTTAAGATGACCATATGATTTTGTTCATGGCTCTCTTAATATGGTATGTTACATTTATTTGTGAAGGTTGATCCATCCCTGAATCAATTGGGAAGAATTTTACTTGGTCACAGTGTGTGATCTCTTTGATGACTTATTGCATTGTGTTTGCCAGTATATTATTGAAGATTTTTGCATATATATTTGTTAGGAAGATTGACCTAGTATTCTCTTTCTTAGTTGAGCCTTTCTCTGGTTTTGGTATCAGAGTGATGCTTGCCTCAGGAATGATTTGGGCAGTATTATTTTCCTTGCCATTTCATTAAAGAGTATGAAAATTAGTATTAGATGTTAAGTAAATTTCCTATAGAAATCAACAGTGAGTCTGCCAGGGCTTGGCCTCTTCTTGAGGATTAGGTGGTTGAGTATATTTTTAATTTCTTTGATTAAATATTGGTTTATTTAGAATTTTAATATCTTCATGATTTAGTTTTGATAATTCAGATGTATCTAGGAATCAGACCATTTTTCTTGTTTTCCATTTTATTAGAATATAAGTTTTTGAAACAGGTATAGATGATCTTTTGAATTTCTGTCAGCTCTACTATGATTTCATCCTATTTGATTCCCAATTGCATGAATTTAAATATTTTTTATA
>PVJA010055185.1:0-10000 GCA_004027025.1 Myocastor coypus | reverse complement strand
CAGTAATGACAATAACTCAGAGTCTGACTTGGAAGATGGAGAAATGAGACCAATGACTCGGGGGCTGCTGAGACCTCTTGGAATGACCCCATGCAATGTTTGTTGAGGAGCAGGGAATAGTCCCTAGGTACCTGCTATGTGTTCTAACTTGGAATCTGCTCTCAAGCAGCTCACCTCAGAATTATGGGATTCAGGTAACTTTCTTTTCTTCTGATTTACAGCTTAGGAAATGAATAATTCACTACCATGGAAATCTATATGGAGATTTTTCAAGAAACCAAAATTAGAAATTCCACTTGGTGCAGCAATTCCCCATCTAGATATCTTCCCCAAAGCATCAAAGAATCATATTACAGAGATAGATGCTTATCTATGTTTATTGCAACATGATGCAGAGAAACTAAATCAAAGCAACCTGCATCCAACAACAGATGTAGGAGTAAAAACAGTTGTGTTATTTATATAGAGTAGAGTACTACTGTGCTGTAAACCAAGTTAAACTTGAATTATGGGTAGGAAAGTGAATGCTGCTTGGACCCTGTTAAGTGAAATGATCAAGGATACTAGCCTACATAGCATGCCTTTTCTCGTATGACATCCTTTAATAACATAAGTAAGATTGAAATAAAAAGCAAATTTAAAAGGGGGGGGGGGTGGCAAAATAGCTCAGTGGTCTAAAGTACCTGCTTAGGCAAGCTTA
The DNA here is from genome assembly GCA_004027025.1 of Myocastor coypus. Lineage (NCBI taxonomy): Eukaryota > Metazoa > Chordata > Mammalia > Rodentia > Myocastoridae > Myocastor > Myocastor coypus. Next base: position 9,300 of record PVJA010055185.1, on the reverse strand, counting down.
GGTAACCGAAGGGACCGCAGTTCGATCCCTGGCAGTATATGCTACGCTAGCCCCACCCGCAGGGTTGGCTGAGCCAGGCATAACATACATAAGTCAAGTTTAAGATAAATAAATATATAAGGTCTTGGTCTTTCTCATGTAGTGACAGAATCAATAGATGGAAAGAATGCAGAGGAAGGTGAGGGAAAAGGAATGGAAAAAAGAAACGAACATGTGCTATGCTTGTGGAGGTACACCCAATGAGGGAGGTAACGATTATGTGCTGTGAGCATGTACTAATAAAAGCAAATGAATAAATAACAATAGCACTAATTGAAAACCTTCCACAATACATATAAGGCTGGAAGACAATATTTACTTGTAATATTCAACCAAATCAGGCAAGTTAACACAGATTTCAGTGGGTGCAATTTGTAGCCTTAAGCAAAGAATTTCAATTTAATTCTTACTCATCTTTAATGAACCTCTTCTGCAGGTCTTCAACAGTAATGTTATGGCTAGAGGTTGAATATTATTAAGGGAGACAGAATAAAAATAAGGAAAAAGTAAAATATTGTCTAACAGTGAGAACAAGCAGCTCCTAAGTAAGTCATAGAATATTTAGTCCGTCATTGGTCTCCTGAGAAAATTTCTCTGGTTTGGCAAAGAGATGAACTGTGAGACGCTAGGCTCCACAGCGGCCCCATGGCAGAATGAAGACACTTCCATCACCCAGGATGAGAATTACCCAAACAGCAAAGGCACCTGCAGAAATGCAACCTGGGAAATTGAATAATGAAACACACAGCAAGCTCAGAGTCTCACAGCGATTTCCTCTCTATTTTTGATACAAAGTAGCTGTATACAAAATGAAAAAGAAAGCCACAGAGGAAAGGGGAGACCAGTTTACTCAGTGAAAAGAGTCTTGGATGCTTCCTATGAAAGAAGGAGACCCCAGCACTCTCCTGGGTGAAGTAAAAACAGCTGCACCCCTCTTAGGTAAGTGCGTTCTAAGCTGGCCTGGATGCAGAAGTGCCAGTGTGGCTTTAGCCTGGCTGAGAGCGCTGGAGCTGTCTAGGAAGCCGCGCTTCTCACACTCGCGTCTTTCTCTTCTGTATGTGAGTTGTTGCCCAAGGGAGATAGGTCAGGGGCACAAGAGCCTGCCTGGCAAGTGCAAGATCCTGAGTTCGGCCCCCAGTTCTGAAAAAAAAAAATCGTTGCATGTGAGTTGTCAGGTAAGCAAACAGTTGACGATGTGAAGGATACACTGACCACCTAAAAACGAGACTGGATGAATGGGCTTGGGATGCTTTCTTTTAGTAATAGTTTACTTGCTACTGCATCAGAAGATCCAGTAAAACACAGTAGACCCCTCTAGAGTCTGCACGCATGCTCAGGGTTATAATTCGTCATCTATTAGCATTTCTCTGGGTCAAAAAATTCACCCTTAGAAAATACCATAAAACCTTCCACCTGCATACTCACATGGCGTTACTGTCCTGAATACTGCTCTCAAACAGTTATCTTATATTGATTTTTACTGAAATATTTCCAAGATATGATATATCCACACATACACAGTCACAAAATAAATCTCTCCTACACCCCTCAGTTTCTTCCACCATAACTTCTATTGTTGTAATACACCCTCCAGAGATATTCTCTGCTTATAAATATATCACATTTTATAAACATAATTTACCCTGCACACATTTTTTATTCTTCACTTAGCAGAATAACTGGGAATTAATCACACCTCAGGACATAGAAAGAGATCTCATACATTTTAATGATAGCATAGCATTTTCTATTTATATCATGAAAATTGTGATTATTTTTTATCCATTCATTTATAGGAGAGTAGATGGATAATTTAGGCTGCTCTCAGGATTTTGCTTTTACTACTAGTCACAACAGGAATATTTTTTTTTATTTGTGCCAAGTGGGAAGATATCTGTTAAATGTCTTCAATTTAGTCTCCAAAGTTGGTGTGACTGGGTCATTTCTCTCCTGTGAACATTCTAAAGTGAGGTGACCAGGAGGTGAGGATGCTTTCTTTGGCCATTTGAATCCTATGTTCTTTCTTTCTACCAAATTTTATGTCCTACTGATTTCACTTCTATGTATTTTTTTTTTCCTTTCTATCACCACGTCTCTCTTCCGCTGCTCTTTCCCACTTCCCCCTGTCTGTATCTCTGCTTCACTTCCCTAGATTTTGATCAAATATGTTTTATTTTAACAGCATCTTCCATCTACTTCCTCAGTGAGAATAATTACTGTCACGTGAGAAAACGTAAATGTTAACTTTGCAAGCAGATACTTATCGGTTTCCTGTAGCTTGACATATTATTAAACCACAAGAATAAATTTAGCTCCTTGGTCTTAGTTCACACTTCCATGTCCTTTCTCCATCTGTATTATAACTACCCACTATATTTCAGGAAAAAAAAATAATGACTGAGGTTTGACATTTCTATTGTGATTTTTAAGTTGGTAAATGAATTTCTCTTTAAAGTATCACATTGTCATTTTTTTCACGCACTGTTTTTTTTTTTACCTGAATGATGTATTGATTGTAGCATTTTATTACCTATATGCCAAAAGAGAAGTTGATACTATCAAATTTGTTATGTCTTCTGTGTCAATTCACAAAAGTAAATAAAGCAAACAAAAATAGATTTTTGCTGGTAATGGTGTAGAGTACTAACTGCAGATAAGGAAATGCATCAATTTCTATTTATTTATTTATTTATTTATTTATTTATTTATTTATTTAGTATTTGACACAGGGTCAGGGCCAGCCAGATAGTTCAGTGGATCAACGTGCCTGCTTAGGCAGACACCTGGGCCAGGGCTGGATTCCTAGTGTGCTGTGCCAGCGCTCCCTCAGGGCTACAGAGATTGGGAGTGACGGTGTATGCCTATAATCTCACTGCTTGGACAGCTGAAAACAGGAGAATCACAATACGAGTCTGATCAGTGTAATGAGATGGAGACCCTTTACTAAATACATTTTTTTTTAAAAAAATGATAAATGCAGTCAGGCCTCTCTGTTCAGGAAATTGTTAGGCCACTTCTGAAATACTTTGGAGAGATACATCATATTTACAGATAATAATTTCCCTTTTGATCAATTTAAATAGATTGGCCACAGGATTTAAATGTATCCTTTGACAATATCTTCTAGATTTTTATGGGACTGAATAAATGAGCGAAGTCATCTAGATTACATGATACCTACTGGTGTTGCTTTCTTTTCTTTTCTTTCTTTCTTTTTTTTTTTGTCTTTTTGAGACAGGGTCTCCTTATGTAGTTCAGGCTGACCTTGAGCTCACTTTTGTAGCCCAGGTTGGTCTCGAACTTGCAACGATCCACCTGCCTCAGCCTCCCGAGTGCTGGGATTAAAGGCGTGCGCCACCACGCCCGGCTTGGTGTTGCTTTCATGTCTTCAGCATTTAATAAATACCTATTTGGTTCACTCCACATAGAATTATAGAAGAGAATTTGGGGCACTGCAGTCCATTTCAGTCAAGGTGACAAACTACAAAATAATCACAAATATTATTAGACTCCAGTCATCTTTCTTCTAAAAAATACATACTAAAAAAAACTACATGAACAAAATGCTACTTTCACAAGAAGTACTACGAAGAATTAACAAATAGATCACATCAAATTAACAGGCTCCACACAGCAAAGGAAACTGCCAACAGAATGAGACAACCTACAGAATGGGAAACTATTTGCCAGCTGCAATTTAGAAAAACTAACGATTAGAGTATATAAAGACTTCCAAAAATCCATTCTAAAAGCCTAATTCAGACCTGGTGAGATAGCTCTGTGGACTAAGTGCCTGCACTGGCAAGCACGGGGACCAAGGTTTGATCCTTGGTCCTGAGTACCAAGCCAGCCCTGGCCGTGGAGTGTGCTACCCCAGTGACTGAGTCTGGGCATGGTGGTGCATGCCTATAATCCCAGTGCTGGGGAAGCTGAAAACAAGAAGATCACTATGAGTCCAAGCTGCGCAGTGAAACACTGTACCAGATACGTAAATAGAAAAAATAAAAAATACCTAATTCAGCCTTTCCCCTGGAGTTTGCTGAGTCCTGCTACCACTGCTCATTAGGAAGACTACAGAAAGGTTAGCTAGCCCTTACCACTCCAGGCTTCCCTCCAGAGTTTGCTGAGTTTGCCCGCTCCCCCTCACCCTGAAAACTACCAGAGAGTTTTAACTACCATCATCAACCTGCAGGAGCTTTGCAGATCAATATGTTACATCAATTTGCCATCCAAAGAGCCTTGCACAAATTCTGCCCTCACTTATTATCATCAGATACTTCTCAAACTACAGCTTGCACCTTCTCCTTAATGAGATAGAAACCACATTGAGCCCCACACAGCATGAGCTTTATTGACCCCACCCTGTGCTCCCACTCTCTAGAGAGCCTTGCCAAGTTGCACCCTGTCCTTCCATTACCACTGCCAAAAATTACACTAGGAAAGAGAAAAAGACAATCTCAGCACTCTACCGCACCCAAAACAAGTCCAGGAGACAAGGTTATAAAAGAACTTGGAAAATGGCTGAGATGGTAGCAATTAAAGAAAACAAGGAGGGGCTGGGGAGGTAGCTCAGTAAAATAAGTGCTTCCCTGGCAAGTGCAAGAGCCTAAGTTCAATCCCCAGTTCTGAAAGAAAAGAAAAGAAAAGAAAAACAGAAAGAAAGAAAGAAAGAAGAAAGAAAGAAAGAGCTCCACCAGACTATGGAGAAAATCAGATCTAAAATAATCTGAGATTTAAAAAAAAAGGAAATGCCAACATTCATGAAAAAATTGTTTAATACATGTAAAAAAGATGCAGATGAAAGACAATAGAAGGGAATTAAAAAACAATGGAAACACTGACAAAACAACAGTAGAAGGAATTAGAATGCATGAAACAGATTCAAATAGATATCCAAGACATTAAGAATTTAATGGAAATCTGGCAAAACCGCTTCAATGAAACAAAAGATAGAATTTAGACCTTGAAGAAATAGACTGGTACAGAGGAGTAAAAAAAGCTCAGTCTTATTCTGTATACAAGAAACACATTCACCTCAAAAATAATTTAATAGGCTGAATGTCAAAGGATGGAAAGCAAGGCTTCATGCGACAGGAACCCAGAAAAAAGCAGGGGTAGCTATTTTGGTTGTGACGATGACAACTTCAAACCATGCATGATTAAAAGAGACAAAGAAGGTCACTGTATACTTGTTAGGGGAAAATTGCAAGAAGATATAATAATTTAATTATATATGTACCATTGTAGGAGCATTCAACAGTATAAGACAAATTTTAACAGACTTGAAAAATTTTAGGGCTGGAAATATAGCTCAGTGGACTAAATATTGCTTAGCTAAGGGCAGGGGCAGAGTTCAATTGCTGGCACCACATGCCATGCCAGGCCTGCCTCCAGCTGTGCTGAGCTGGCAAGGGAGTGAGGCATGGTGGCACATGCCTATAATCTCAGCACTAGGGAGGCAGAAATCAGGAGGCTCACTATGAGCTCAAGATATGTAGTGACACCCTACACACACAGAAAAAAAAATCTAATGATCAATAACAATTTTAAGGGCTGGCCAAATAGCTCAGTGGATAAAAGCTCCTGCTTAGACATACATAGCTGCTGGGGTACTGTCCCTACTGTGCTGTGCCTCTCCAGTGATGTGCTGAGATAGTGATTGAGACTAGGTAAGGTGATATTCATCTATAATTCCAGCTCTTGGGATGCTGGACACAAGCAGATCACTACTAGTCTAGTCTGCATAGTGGAACTCTATAGACCTTGTAGACTCTGCACTAAAATTCAAAAACAAAACATCAAAGCAAAAAAAAATAATAATTTTATTGAGATACTTTAACACCCCGTTGACACAAAGAGATAGATAAAACCTAACTTGTGAAAAAATGTACTTAGTAGACCTTCACAGGGTGTTCCACTGAACAACAACAAAATATATTTTTCTTTTCAGCTGCACATGGGACATTCTCCAAAACATATCACATGCTAGCACATAAAACATGCTTAAGTAAATGCAAAGAAATTGAAATTATCCCATGCACATCATCATTACAGTTGAATTGGGAATTATTGTCAGAAGAATCAACAAAAACTGTATGATCACATGGAAATTTAATAATATCAATTAATATACAATCAGTGGGTCATGGATGAAATTAAAGAAGAAATTAAGCAGTATCTACAATCAAATGAAAATATAGATACAACTTAACAGAACTTGTGGGATGCAGTGAAAGCTGTCTTAAGAGGAAAATATATACCAATAAATAATTGCTCACATTAGAAAACAAAATGAGACCAAATAAACATTCTTATGCTGTACCTCAAACTCCTAAGATAAGAAGAGCAAGTCACTTCAAAGTCCAAAGATGGCAGGAAATTATAAAGATCAGAGCAGAAATAAATGCAAGAAAACAATACAGGGTCAGGGAGACCCCTCAATTCACTAAACACCTACTGAAGCAAGCTAAGGGACCAGGCTCAATCCCCAGCACCACAACTAACGCCAGTCCCAAACCCAGGCACCCAAAGCTGGCCAACCAGACTGGGTGGGGTAGAGCATGCCTGTAATCCCAGTGCTGGGGAAGATGACCACAGGAGTATCACTACGAGTCTAAACCATGTAGTGAGACCTTGTACCAAATTCATAGAAAAGAAGAGCTAGGGAGACAGCTCAGAAGTCTGAATCACCTGCTTAGGTAAGGTTAGGCAACCACAAGGACCTCGGCTCAATGTCCAGCCCCACATGCTGTGCTAGCCCCACTCCCAGGGCAGGCTGAGCCAGTCAAAACATAAAGTTTTAAAAATACATAAAAAAGAAAAGGAAACAATATGAAGAATCAATGTGTCAAGGTGTTAGTTCTTTGAAAGAATGAATACAATTTATAACTTACATCCAACCTCATTAAATGAAAAAAGATTGAGGGACTAAAGAGCCTGCTTAGGCAAAGCACAGTGGCCGGAGTTTGATCCCCAGAATACTGTGCTTGCAGTGGAGTTTGGGTGTGCTAGTGCATGCCTGTAATACCAGCACTTGAGAGACTGAAAACAGAAGAATCACTATGAGTCCGAAGTATGTGGTGAGACCCTGTACTAAATATATTTTTTAAAATAATAAAAAGAAATGAAAAAAAAAGAAAGAAAAAGTTCAACTTCATGCAATGAAGAATTAACAGGGTGAAATTACTACAGACATTATAGAAATTTGGGAGATTATTGATACCTATTTCCAAAATCTTTACTTTCACAGAACGGAAAATACAGAAGAAGTGAACAAACTCCTAGACAGATATAAATTACCAAAATTAAATCAAGAATATATAAAAATTCTGAATAAACAAATATCAGTCAATGAAATAAGAAATGTAACAAAGAACATGCCAACAAAGAAAAGAGGTCTTCATGGATTCACAGCTGAATTCTATAAGAAATTTAGGAAGGACCTAGTGCCAGCTCTTCTCAAAGTCTGCAAATGAAAAAGAAGCAATTCTCCCAAACTCTTTTAGAGAGACAAATATTACTCTGATACCAAAACCAGAGAAGGACCCAACCAAAAAAGAACTTCAGGCTAATCTCACTAAGGAACACTGATGCAGAAATCCTCAATAAAATATCAGCAAACAGAATGCAGAAAAACATCAAAAAAAGTTATATATCATGTCTTAATTACTCTTCTCTCCTTGCTGTGATGAATACCTAACATCCAAAATGAAGGAAGGAAAAGTTTATTTAGTTCACAGTTACTGGAGGTTTCAGTCCATACTCAGTCAGCTCTAAGGCAGACTGGCACATGGCAGAGAGCAGCAGCTCATGGCGGCAGAACAATAACAGTGGTGAAAGAGGCAACAGAGAGCAACAGGGTGTCTGTTTCTCTATCTCTTTTCTAATATGTTGAGGCCATAGCCCCAGGCTGTGGAAGGTACACACATCCATAATACCAGTAGTACTAAGATCCATAATCATAGTACTAAGACACATAATCCCAGTGGATCATGAGTTAGTCTCAAACTCTAGAAGTCCTTGTCCCCTGACTGCATGAGGCCTTGGGTGGGGGGGAAACTAGACACAAACCATAACACATTACAAACAAGTGGGATTCATCCCAGGAATACAAAGATGTTTTAATGTGTGCAAAACTATAAATATAATATACCACAACAACAGAGCCAATGACAAATTTCATATGATCATCTCAAAAGAATCACAAAAAGCTTTTGACAAATTCAAACACTCATTCATGATGAAAACACTACAGAAAATCACAATAGATGGTCTCTTACTGAACACAGTAAAAGCCATCTATGAAAACCATTAACAGTGTTATAATTGATGAACAAAAATTAAAAGCCTTCACTTAAAAATCAGGTACAAGACAAGCATACTCACTAACTCCACTCCTGCTCAATATAGTTCTGAAAACATTAGTCAAAGCAATTAAACAAGAGAAATAAAAGGAACACTGATTGGAAAGGAAGAAGTGAAATTATCATTGTTTGCAGATGACATGACAGTGTACACAGAAGACTCCAGAAACTCCACTAAGATACTTGTAGATTTTCAAATCAAGTTCAGTAGCATAGCAAGGTACAAAGTCAACACTCAAAGATCAATAGATTTCTATACAAAAAGGACACACTGAGAAATTATGGAAACCACATCAATTACAATAACATAAATAATGAAATACTTAAATATCAATCTCACAAAGGACAGAAAAGATTTATACAGTAAATAATATATTTTCTAGAAAAAGAGATTGAAGAGGAATTCAGAAAATGGAAAGATATTTCTTACTCCTGGATAAGAAGAATCAGCATTGAGAAAATGGCCATAATCAAAAAACTTATACAGATTCAATGCAATTCTGATTAAAATACCATTAGTATACCTCACAGTTCTAGAAAAAAATGTTCTTAAACTTCATCTGAAATTAGAAGAGACCTCAAATAGCAAAAGCAATCCTGGGTAACAAAGAAAATGCAGGAGGCATCAGAATCCCTAACTTGAAACTGTATTATAAAACTACTATGAAGTGAGGAAATAGCTCAGCGACTTAAGCACCTGCCTGACAAATGCATGGCCCTGAGTTCAATTCCAGGTACTTAAAAAATTAGCATGAAACTACTGTGATAAAGTCAGCCTGGCATTGGCATAAAAACAGACTTGAGGAACAATGGAACAGTTTAGAAGGTATGGACACAGCTACAAGCATACCTAGCTATTTGAAAAGGGGGCCAAATGGGTTCATTGAAAGAAAGATAG
>PVJA010055184.1:0-11271 GCA_004027025.1 Myocastor coypus | reverse complement strand
GAGCTTGGACTGTGTAGGAGACAGCAGGGGACGCAGGGCTGCACTGACTGCCCCTGGCTCGGAGCGCGCTCTAAAACTCAGATGGGTCTGACGTCACACACGCCCACACAACTGCAGCAGTACAGCACAGCGGCTACCGATGGTGGCATCCCGGCTCGCTCTACCTGTGCGTGTCCCTGAGGCAAGGTGTTTATTATTATTACAGACATTGAAGTTTCATTAGTTTACTAAACTTGGAGTCACTTGTGTCAATTCATAAAATAATTTAATATGTTAATTTTTTAGCAGCTGTGGTTTAAAAAGAACAAAAATCTATCTAATAGTTCTTGGCTTATGACGTTGTACTAGTTACATGTATGACCTGGTTAATACTAGAAAATAAATGGCTGCTGATTGTTAATTTTTGTAATGTATAAAATTGCAGTGAGACATTCAGCCCAATAAAAAAAATTTGAGTATGTCTATGTCAGACCTTACAAGACCTGTCTTCCTCGAAGACTTGCTTAACAGTCATGCCTCCTTCATGTTACGCCTTTTGGGCAGCATGTACGTTTATTAACAACTATTTTCAAGCATGAAGCATGAAAGAGAAAATCTGATAAACTGTTTCTCACCAGCATCACTAAGAACTCACTAAGAATTGTGAATGCTTCCATCAGACCAGGCACGGATGCACTCATTTCACAAAAGCAAAAGCAAACATCTTGCTAGTTTTTTATGTTACCATTTTAAATGTTATACTAAAACTATCCTAGGATAAGGGAAGTTTTGTACTTACACATGCTAACTGTCTCACGTACTTTATATGTAGCTCAAGACATTTCTCCTCTTTAATATGGCCCTGGGAAGCCACATTACACTTCAGCCATAGCTAAGTAATAGCAGTTAAAACTTGTAAGAGTCTTTGAGTGTCAAGTACGACAGTATACACAGGTGTCCCCAGAGCCACATTGGACACACCACCATTATCATCCCAACTTTATAGCTTTGGGAACGGAGCCGCAGAGGGGTCAACAATTTGTCCAGGTACCCAGCCAGCAATGTACAAAGCCAGTTGTGAATGTATGGAGTCCAAGTCTTAGGTCTGGGAGTCGGACTGACACCGAAATGTGCAGAGAGTGGTGATGCTGGCAAGGGAGAGCAAGGTGAGGCTCGGGTGAGATGCAGTGGTCAGCAGTAAAGATGGCAACTAATATACAAATGAAAACTTGGCTCCACTGGAAAGGGAAGAATAATGCTCTCTTATGAACTGAAGACTCACAGCAGGGGTGGCCAACCTCACACCATGTCTGCTTGCATCTAACGCTTTCTTTAAGCATTTTTAAAATCATCTGTACTGCTTCTACTGTATTTGAAATGTAGAAGTCTAACATTTCCAGTATATCTATGAGTGTTCTACGGTTTTATCCTTTCATGGTGTGTAAAGGATGTTTTAATTCTTCCACTTCAATTTAATAATTATGGGTAAATTAAAACCCAGAACATGTGCATAGCTACACTTGTATTAGGAAGGTATGAGTCAGCTCTTCAGAGGGAGCTGCATCCTGCTGGGCTGGTGTATGTCGGCACGTGACCAGCGTTTCCTCATGATGTATGTACCAAGCTCTTCAATGGCCGTGTGGAGTCACAGGCTTCAAAGCCAGGTATGTGTCGTCACTTGCATGGCCAGAGACGGAACTGTTTCATATGTGTAGCTGAACCAAAACTTAAATAAAGCCCCAATTTTGTTAATATGTTCTCATTTAGAGATCCAAATAATGGAACCAAAAGAAAGAGAATCTGTGTCTACAGGCGCACCATGTGTGCACTTGAACTGGAGGTTTAACTTCAGCCCAGGTCTCCAATGTTGCCCTGAGAACAGACAGGTGCTCTCCATGGGAAATAAATCCAAGTTACCATCTAAGCAGCCTGAATACTTTCTCTGCATCTCAGCAAAGATGGCAACCCTAAATAGCATGAAACACATTTCAGGGAGGAAGAAATTAGAAGGCCTTCTTTGCAAAAGCCATCGTTCACTTTCTATGCCAACCTGACTGCGCCAGTAGACACTGAGATGTTTGGTCCAACATTCTTCTGAGTCTTCTGCTGAGGCTATTTTGGGTGAGAGTAACATTTCCATTGCTAGACTGAGTAAAGCAGAATGCCCTCGCTGGTGTGGGTGGGCCTCGTTCTAGACGACTGCAGGTCAGACAGAATCGCCTCTGCTTGGCTGCCCGCTAACTGGGATCATTTTTTTTCCTGCCATTGGACTCAAAGTGAAGCACATACTAAATTCTCCTGGATCGTCATCCCACTGTCCATGGCCTGGAATTACCACTTGGTCCTCCTTGGTCTCCAGCTTGCAGATCACTCTCCAGGTGTTAGACTTGGTCTGCCTTAGGCTGAGGATATAGCTCAGTGGCATAAATACCTGCCCAACCAGGGCAAGGTCCTGAGTTTGGTCCCTGGTACTGTAAAAAGCCAATCTGTCGGCTTCCATACTTGGGAAGTCCTTATAATAAATCTCTTGTCTTTCTTTATTCTCTTTTTTCCTCTCTCTCTCTTTCTGTGGGTTTTATTTCTCAAGGTATAATTTTGACTAAAAGAGATATGCTCATTATAAACGTAGCCAAGAATAAAAATAAATTATTACCTGTTGAAAATACCGGTTCATCATGGCTAAGTTCTAGGCAGTGTTTCAAGTGTAAATTGTGACATTAATCAAATGATGGCATTAGTGTGTATCATACTAGGCTGTTGGGGGCTCCTATTAGATAATTATGAAACATGAATAAGCTACAAAAATTTGTGGTTTGTTACACGTTATCTGAAGCAACCCATGATTGGAGATGACTTTCTCAGGACCTTTTCCCCCCTCCAAATGACTTTGTAAGAAGTGGAAAACAGAAAATTTCCTATTCCTCATCCCAGCCCCCCACACAGGGCAAATATGTACACACAAAGACGCTGTACACACACTGCACAAATGCACGCGTGTGCACACACACACACACACACACACACACACACACACCTACTGACAATTAATCTATTTTGGGAAAAATAAAAAAAGGCATCTTAACTGTTAAACATTTTTATTGTGCAGATTTATAACCTTTATAGGACATGCAGATAAAAAAGTGTAAAATATATCAGTAAGCATATAAAACTTCAGCAATCGTTTGGACCAGCAGTTGATTTACAGGAGAAACAGCATCTAAGAACAGACAGAGCTGGGGATGCACAGTTTACAGAGGGAACCGGAGTCATTTCCCGAGTGATTTTTAATATAAAGACAAAAATATCTTTACACTTACAGAGTATGGAGCAGAGTACATGTTAGGGTTATGGACACAGGTTAAAGTCGAAACTGTGTCCAGGCCAGTGTCTGAAACGCAAGCAGTTGAAGTCGGTAAGAGACTGGAAAGGGTCAGGAAGACCAAAGGAGGCAGAAATGAAGCAGAGCTCCTATAAGTGCGTGACAATGAACATGAAAGCGCAACTGGAGGTTAAGAAGTTCCCCAGGGCACAAATGTGAGCCAAGCGATGAGAAGATTTCGGATGCACCAGGCAGCTCTCTGTAGGACTCAGGTTTACAGGTGAAAGTCCTCAGTTTGAGTTCAGAAAAACCTAAATTTATTCCAGCGAAGTTACTTCCATCTTTTCTGACTGCCTCCTCCCCTTCTCTCTGAACAAAGGATTTTTAATCACAGGCGGTTGTTAGGTCAGAGGTGGGAGGGGCCAAGGGTCACAGCCGGAAGGAGGGCTGCGAGCAGCGCCCCACCTAGAAGGGGTCCTGTTTGCAGCGAGTCCAGCGGCCTTGCACAATGACGTTCATTCTGACAGCCTGTCCCTGGAGGCCCATGGGTCACCGGACAAGGGAGCACAATGTGGAGCCACTGTGCCACCCCTGGGATGGGTTAGTTTGGATTCAGGAAAGCTTGGTTATTCTTGAAAATAAACGGAGCTGAATAGACTCGCTGACCTCATTAGCTGATGAGAGGCAGGAAAAGCTGGCTTCCATCCCTGCCCGCCCCGGGAGGACTCAGGCTCATCAGCCGCATTTGTCCACTTTGATTTATCTCACTGGGCTGATGTTGACCGTAATCATTGTGGATAAAGATATTACAGTGACCAGCTGTAGGTCTGAGCTTCACCAGATCCTGTGTCTCAGAGTCAGAAACAAGTGTGGAGAGTTAGGCGATAGAAGCCCTAAGGCTGGCCTTCGAGGGAGCAACTCACTTGGAGGTGCTGAGCTAGACCCTGCTTGGAAAGGCCACGTGGAAAACAGGAAGGCACTTAGGTCTCACTGCTGCACAGCCACTATTGGAGCACAACAACATGATGGGTTAAAATTCTAAGAAAAGTAAGGCAGCAGTGGGATCTTGCGAGGCTGGGGATCCTACTTTCTAGCTTCCTAAGGATCCCTGGATCCTATCGGATCATGGAGGAAGATGACAGCAATTCCCTGACTGCTCAGATGCTGGGGGCCGTGGCTGCACATGGGCTTCCTGCACACCTACGCAGCCACGGCCGCAGCCTGGACCTCGACTTCCTATAATAGAGTAGGCAGTGAGGCTACTGGTTCTCTTTTTCCTTCTCCTCAATTTTTTTTTTTTTTTACATTGCTCACAAATTATCTTTCAACGATACATTCATATCTCACCAGTAAAACCATGATTCACATGCAAATGAAAAGATAAGAAAAAACTTGGAATGGGTTTAAAAAATTCAGGCCACCAAAAATAGATGGAATTGCTCAGGAGAGACAAATACTAGTTACGAAAGCTGAGAGAGATTTCTTTGTTCATTCATGAACTGCTGCTGGACTGGCAACCCAAAACTCAGGATTGGCACCAAGAAGATGAAGAGGGAAGACATCAGGATATTGCTACCCTTGAAGTGTCACTTAGGGCTCTTTCTGCGTGTTGATGCGGATATTGCTGAACATTTTGCCAATGGCTTCGAAGAGTGGGTCACAGAAGGTATGCACGTAGATGGAATAGACCCGGCTGACGCACTGAATCTCAATGAGGAAGCTCTTAATGCATGGCACAACTGCCCAGATGTGCAGGAAAGAGAGAATGGCAAAGTAGATGCCCCAGATGAGTGCCATGGGGATGCCAAAGAGGGTGGAGAGCAGGCGGTAGAACCAGTATTTCGTCACGGTGAAGGTGGTGAAGCTGGCCTTCCAGATGCCGTCAAAGCTGTGCGTCCCTTCCGGCTCTGCAATCACGTCTTCAAAGTCAATCTGCAAGAAAGGGAGTTACAGAATGAGTGAGGACAGAAGAAAAGAGGAGCAGCCAACTCGGCCTTCGTAATAGGGTGGGACGTGTCGCCATGCTGGGGAGACGCCCAAAGCCATCGGCAGCATTGGTGTCGCACGGGAATCACCGGACACTGGAGGCTACTTCTGACCCTGTGTCTCCAGGGCAGGTGAAGGTGCTGGCATGGGACGGCAGCCTCCTGCGGCCATGGTGGGACGAGGTCCAGCCCAGCGTGATGCTATTGTCCCTCCAGCAGAGTCTGCTGAAGATGTCGGAGCTGAGAAGTGTAGCTGCAGTCACCGTGTTGTCGCCCAGGCTCAGCATGAATCTGACAGCAGGAAATAGGGGGGGAGGGGTGAGGAGACTCCTGAGGGAGGGAGGCCGTGGCTATGCCCAAGGTGGGTTCAAGACTTGAAAAGCAGTAGTAGTAGGGACAAAGGTGGAGGATTTAGAGGAGGACGAGGAGGTGGAAGAGGAGGAGGAGAAGGCAGAGGAGGAGGAGCAAAGGAAGAGAGGAAGGAGGGAGGGAAGGAGAGGAAGGAGGAAAGTGAAGAAAGAAGAAAAGAATGGATTTCAGTGACATTAAGAGAAGAATTAGGCTGAGGCAGGAGGATCGGTGTGAGTTCGAGACCAGCCTGGGCTACAAAAGTGAGCTCAAGGCCAGCCACAACTGCATAGCGAGACCCTGTCTCAAAAAGACAAAAAAAAAAAAAAAAAAAAAAAAAAAAAAAAAAAAAAAAAAAAAAAAAAAAAAGAGAGAAGAATTTACAGGCTATGGTTACTTGAGGGACAGAGAGAGAGAGAAAGAAGCTTAAGATGACTGAGGATTTCAGCTTCTGCCATGCCTGCTACGGAGGAGAGAGGTGATGTGAGGAGCACAGAGAAAGTCAGAAGTAGAAGGCAGTTTAAGGAAAAGTTCGTCAGAGGTAGCTTCACTTTTGAATGAAGCAAATTAAAAGTAAAGTTTTAGATACCGAGCGATACAAATACAAGAGGCCCACACCTAGAGAAACCCTTGTGGTACTGTCTCCGTGTGACCTGGGCTTCAAATCTAGTTGTCACTTCACAAAAGAAGGGAAGCAAAGGTGACTCGTTAGAGCAAACACGTGGCAAGGTCAGGTTGCAAACCTGGCCCACGTTCTAGGAGCGTTCTCTTCTAGGGAACCTATCATTCGCTACAACTCATTTTCAGGATTTACATGAACTAAACAGTAGTGGAGGGTGAGATAAAAATTATCCACACAAAGGCTGGGAAGAATCAGCGCCAATGGGTGGCAGGGGCCAGAGTCAAAGGTAGCGTAGAATCCAAGCAAGTTGATGACTGCCAGGAGCAGCCGAGCCCAGAGCAGGATTGGGGAAGGAGGACTTGGATCGCTCCGTGCCAAAAAGCCAGCTTTGATTCACCACAATAAAATGTCTCCTGGAAAAAGAACGTGATGCTTACCAATTTTAAAAGTTTGTTTTCTAGCACATTCTGTTTCTTGATGTATTGCCTAAGTCCTGATAATGTAATATATAAAAATGGCATGGTTAACATTCTGTGAGTGAGCTTGACAGACTTATGGTCAGTTTCATTTGCCCATTTATATCAGAGGTATATATTTCTTTGTTTTCTTTTTTTAGGGTTGTGGTAAATAATATGAAAAATTATATCACTAATGAAGCTTCTACATAACCTCCTTGCTATTATGGAGTTATATTATGATATAGTGTTCTGACACTGTAAAAATAAAGGACTGTGGTTTCCCTTCTTTCAATTGCAGTATGTCTCAAGTTTTACTTTTCAGAGATGAACTTTGTAAGACATTTGATGAAGTAAAATTTATTACAATAGAACATTGCTAACCTGTCACCAAGGATTAGCAGTGATGGTCTGTGAATACGCAAGACAGGTACACATGCTTTGAGTGGGATCCAAATACGTTTTATGACACATGCCCCTCACCCCCCAGGATAACATGAGAAGCTACAAGGAAGGTGGGTGGTGGGCGCTGTATGCTTGTGCGACACCGCCCGCATGGAGCTCAGGGCTCCGCATGCACCAACGTAAAGTGGGAGTGAGCAAAGCCAAGAGAAGGCATCTGTCATCTTAGATAATAAAATCTCCTACCAAAGAAGGACACGAAGCAGTTGGCTAGACAGAGGCAATCGGTTCCTCCCTCAGCAGGTCTGCACTGAGAGCTCTTCCCAGCGAAGGGGTAGCTCTAACACTTGTTAACTATTATTAAGTGTTCTCATTTAACTCATAGCAGCTCTATATTATTCCTGGTCTATAGAAAAAAATGAGAGATTTGGAAATTCCCACACAAATAGAAAAGCTTGTGGTAGATTTTATTTATTCTAAAGGAAAACAACTTTTCTTTGGATGCCACTCTGCTTTACACAGAAATTTTTTAAAAAAAATTCTCTGCCATTTCATAATAATTAAAAGATATAACATAAACACTTATCAATTTAATCCTTCTTGTAACTAGTAATTGTCATAGCTTGGCCTCTAAGGACAGTGCCATACCATATATAAATGGACCCACATCATATAAGCATGTGGTATAATCGGAAACTATAGTGAATGTTTCAATTTTTCAATATATTGCAGTAAAGGATATGTTGCACTTGATGCGCCTTAAAACGCTACCCTTCACGTTGACCATACCCCGCGGTGCTCACCGCCTTCTGGAGCAGTGCCAGCAGGCCTCTGTGGTGTCTTTAGTGAGCTGCCATGGGTTTCTTGCTACCCCGAATCAGCTCTAAACATTGACTTTGAGCAAGAGCTGGAAGGTGCACAGGGACAGAACTTGTGAATAAGGTGGCTGCGTGATCCTCTTGGGTCATCTTCCCCACCATGCCCGGTCTCTGTGGCCACCTCAGCACGCTGGGAGGCGGAGGGCGGGGTGCTGGGGACCCAGTCCAGGTCCTTGCGCTTGCCTAAGCAGGTGCTTAGTCTGCTGAGTATCTCCCTGGCCCTAGGCACTATGATCTGATCACACTACATATATAAGTGGTGAAGATTATCTGTGAACATGTGTGCATATAAGATTTCCTGATAATAAGTGTTCTTCTACATGTAAATATAAGTACTTTTTTCAGTGGACTTGTTTGAAGCTCTCATGCTTTCTTTTAAGTTGCTTAGTGACTTCCTGGGTGGTGACATTTGTAGTGCTTTCCAGTTACTCTTAAGTGGGCACAGCTTTTCCTCAAGTGTCTAAGTGACTTTGGAGCAGATCTGCAGGGGTCCATAGCAACTGAGCCAAAATATGTTATACAAATATATTGCTAGCTAGTTTTGACTTTACTCTTGAAGAAACTTATGGTGGCTTAGAAGAACACTCAAAGAGTATAGATAGTCATATAGGCACAGCTACGAAAACAAGTGAGGCCAGTACAGTGGAGCCAGAGGCGAAGCCTGGCTTCACTCTAACCCTCTTCTACATCAGCCACTGGTTAGCATCTCGTGAGGAGCGCCAGAGACAATGGAAAGTACTTAATATGGGTATAGAGCCCGCAGTGCTTTAAGAGCTCTGTGAGTATCGCTTTAACAAATTCCTTGCTCTGGCTGACCAGCTTTTTAAATAGATACTTGTAATATGAAAAATTACTGGTGGCTAAGCACGTAGTGACTGAGAATTTGGCCTTTGCCTCTGGCTCCAAAGAACCAATCTGCACTTTTAATCATCTCAGAGGAGCTTACCATGGGATGTTAAGAAATTGGTCAAGGAGCAAAGCTGGAACTTGCCTGCACCTTTTGCTTCTGGACCCCCAGAACTATAAGCGCTTACAACAAGTATTGGCTTCATTTTTACACTGAGATGAGCCTCTGAAAACTTTCACATTTGGATTATGAAAGAAATGACTCTTGTTAATGTTTCCACTTTAAGTCAGGACACCTAGCAACTGGATTTTAGTTTTATGGCTCTCACTGGTATGTCCACAGTTCCAGGCAGTCAGCCAGTGTTACGTTTACTCCAACTGGCAGATACGGAAACTGAGGCACAGAATAATTAAGTGGGCCAAACATTCTCAAAGTCTCCAGTAAATTAGTGGAAAAGCTGAAATTAGAACTCTGAGCTCCCAGTTCCCAGGCGTCTGTCCAGCCCTGCACGCCATGCCACGCCATGCCTCCGACAGTACCAGCCTCTCTGTATGCCTTCTCTGCCTGCCCTATGCATGCCTCTAGTTTCTGGAAGCCTCCCACCACCCTGTAAGGTGCTAACTTGAAAGGTATCTTTGTATATATTTAGGAAAAAAAGACCCTTTGAAATTCAGGGCCTTGTGCTTGCCAGCAGGTGTCTGTGCGGCTGAGCTATCTCCCTGGCTAATGCTAGTATTTCTCATGTCATCTAGGGTAAAGAGAATTGGAGTAAAATACTCATTTGACATGTTGCTTGCATTCAAAATACACTTGGCACACAGAGAATCTGCTAACTGAACAGTCACTTGGTCAAAGGTGGCTCAAAATTCCACCTTCGTGAGAGTGCAGATGCTCAGGCAGTGCCAGGGGATCTAAAAGAACCCCACGGCTGTCCCGTGACTGAGCCAAGGCTGTCTTCCCACTGGGTGACAGACACCGCCCCGGAATCCAGCTCTGGAACTGTCCTGCCCTTCCGCACTGCTGCCTGCTACCAACGCACATCCGTGAATAAGCTGCTGCTGTATCCTGCTATCGGTGCAGAAGGTGCCAGACTGAACCCACACACAGAGCACCCCCAAGTCCGCTGGTTGAGTGGGCAACAGGGTAGCCTTTCTCCTGGCAGTCCCCTGTGTGCTCACTGTTTGTGGTAGCGTCAGTTTGACTGAGTGCTCAGTAATCGCTGGAGCCCTGGCTTCCTAAGGAGATCTTCTACCTCCAACTCTACAAGAGCTGACGTTGCTGACAGCCCTCTTTACCTGCTCCCTTAGGTCCAGGGAAGCACAGGAATTAGAAATTTGCTTTAGCAGAGAAGCAACCCCTGAGAGTTAGATGCCTTACAGTTCCTTTAGGTGGAATGGCTCAGGAGGAGCTGGGCTATTGCTCCAAAGTAACTTTCTGTTCTGTAGTCTAGGGGCCAAGTCACCTGCGGGCAAGCACCATGATGCAGACCCAAAGATCCAAGGCATGGGTGCACCTCCATGGTATTTCTCAGGCTCAGTGTGTGCTGTGTGAGAAGCCACCTGTTTATGTTACTAGATTTTTATAAATGACCTTAAAAACCTCCTCACAACATTGGCTTACAATATTTCAACTTCAGAAACATTAGCGAACAAAAATCTAGCAGCAGACACCAAGAAAAGCCATTTGTCTCGCTGTGCTTGGTAGCGCTCAGCCAGGGGCATGCCTCGCACGACTGCATCCTGGAAAGCGGGTCTCAAGGTGACATTGAATGGTTTACATGTATGGGACGAAAGAATCATGAAGCTACACTTTGTCTCCAAATCTGGATGCTCTGAGTAAATAAGGCTGACAGGAGAGTATCAATAACTAACACATTATGTACTTTATTTTCATAGTACTTACTCAGAACAGAAGATATAGGCATGAAATATTGCCTGAACAATATTAGCACGGATTTTCATTTAACTAAGAGAACCCAGCTGTGCTGCTATCTTAACCATCATGTGTATATATTTTTCCCTTTTTCTTCTTTCTTTCCCCTTTCCTCCGGTCAGTCTCTTTTCTTTTGAACAGTTTCTAAGAAGAAAACTATAACTGCTTTTGGAGTCTCATATACAATGATGCTTCTGTATTCTGCTTTGATAGGATACATTTTATTTTATTTTTTTTCCTTTTTTTATTGTTTCAATTTAACACGAGTTATATTACATATTTTCATCATCAGATCAGTTTAGATTAATACATATAGGTATATAAGCTTGATCAAACAATTAAACATTAACCCTTCTAAATCAACATTATTATTATTTTTTTCTTTTCCCCTTTCTTTTCTTTGAAAGTTGACATATTGCATATTGTCCTCACAATCGTTCTACAGGGTACAGTGTGTGGGCATGACCCACCTCCCTATTGATGTTGCTTAGAAAAAAAAAAAAA
>PVJA010055183.1:0-11265 GCA_004027025.1 Myocastor coypus | reverse complement strand
ACAGTTTTTTAGGGATTATGGAATGAGTACTACACCCAGCCTGGGGCGGATATCCAGACTGCTACTTAAGGGAGAAAAACTTGCTCTCTGTTGCCATTGTTGCTGTTACTCCTCCCATTTGCTCTCTGCGCTCTGCCACTGCCATGAACTGCCCTCTGCCATATTCTGCTCTGCCTTGCAGCCAGCTGAGTATGGACTGAAACCTCCGGTAACTGTGAGCTAAATAAATCTTTCCTTCCTTCATTTTGAGTGTCAGGTATTTGTCCCAGCAAGAAGAGAAAAGTAACTAAGACCGCCCTCATGACCTAACTGCCTCTCAGGTTCCAGTTTCTGACACCATTGCACTGGGGATTTGTTTTTTCAACACATAAACTTTTGTTCAGATCATAGCAATAGATGGGAGAGGCCGAAGGAGTGGGTCATGTAGGGAATTTGGACCTACTCCCAAGGGCATGGTGAGAATTTGAAGCAGGAGTAGGATATGGTGAATGCTGTATTTTAGAAAATGTGCTGAGGCCCCAGTTGCAGGTTGGAGAATGGGTTGGGTAGGACAAGACTGGTGGGACCTGAACCACATAACTGATGGCCTGGGTTGGGGACATGGCAGAGGCAGGCTGGAGAGACCTTCCAGAGCTGCACTCAAGATTGGCTCAATGTAGGTGTGAGGAAAGGGAGAGCAGCGCAGCCAATCCCAGGGCTCTTACTTGGTTACACTCTCTGCCCAAATGATGAGGAAAACGCTGGGGGCTAAGAAGATGACTTCAGTTTTCATCAGGTTGAGTTTGAGGAGTACATGGACCATCTGAACAGAGATGTCTGGTAGGGAGTCAGTTGGACAAAGTCTGCTGTAACACAGGTGCCGCTGTGAAAGCCAGGGAAAGCTATGAAAACGTGTTAGATTTGCCAGAGAATGATGAAAATGGGAAGACAGAGCACAGAGTCCTGAGGAACACCAACACAGGCATTGATGTTGGAGGGGGTTTCGGAAGAGGAGACCATTAAGGAGGGTGCAAAGGACCTACTGGAGAGGTGTGGCACCATGGGAGTGGAGACTACAGAGTCTGAGCAGTCCTTCGCGTGAAGGGCTGCTGTGAAGATAAGGAGTCTAATGGGCCCAGTAACTTTATTGAAAAGAAGCTTTGGGGACCTGTGTGGGAAGTTTCCCCAAGAAGAAGGATGGTGATGCCATACTTCAAAACAATGACCTGGAGAGACAGAGGTGGAGGCAGCCACTTGCTCAACTCTTTGAAGACATATGGAAGGTTAGTAGAAAAGGATCTGAGAGAAACCTGGGAAGTTTATATGCTGGCAGGGTGGATCTAGATAAGGAGACCTGAAGACTTAGCAAGGGCCTCAGTGAAGAGAGGGTATCAATGCAGGTGTAGGGATGAACCTTAGGTCAGCATGGTGGAGAAGCGGAGAGAAGGGCATGGACACAAGGAAGTGTGTAGGTTGCTTGAGATGGTCTTGACTGATGCTTCTGTTTTTCTCTGGGAGGTGGCAGAGTAGCTGGACTCAGAGTGAGAGGCAGGAAGGGCCAAAGGCAGAAAAGAATGATGAGGTAGGTGGGGAAGAAGGACCCAAGGAAGGCAAGATCAGAGAAAAGCGGATGCACCGAGTGGCTCCCTGAAATCCAATGGGAGTCTTTTGATGAAGAAGAAACACGTCAGTGTTAGTCACCACAGAACACACAAGAACTGTGAGGACCAGAAGTGGCCACTGGATTGGGCATTCAGAGATGATGGAGGCAGAAGTTCAACTGAAATGGAGAACAGTTGGGAAAAGAATTTGGTGCCTGGGAGTGTTGACTACCAGACTCTTTTACACAAACATTTGCTTCTAGGTGTGGGGATGTTTATAAGCCACTTATTCTCTGAGGTAATTTCATTGTTTTCCCCCAAACATTTGCTTATGCTATTTATTTTATTAGCAACTTCTTGCCTGTGAGATGTGGCTTTAGAAAATTTACATGGGACGATTGCAAATGCCACCCTAGTGGAGTTAAAGTTATCAGGCCATGTGCTGTATGTAGAGATAAAAATAACATCCAGTAATCCCCCACTCTTTCGAGCTTTATACTAGACTAGGGAGATATAACAGTGAACAAGAAAGACAAAATTCTATCCCAGTAGAACTTACACTTGAGTAGAGAGAGATAATAAGCAGACATATACTCTAAATGTACAATTTATAACCTGGTAATGGGCACTATAGAAAAATAATAATGGAGGAAAGAAGACTAGGAGTTCTGGGAAAGAGCTGTGATTCTAGATAGCACATCGGGAGTCAGCCTCACTGAGGAGGTGGCATTTAAGCCACCATCTGAACAGGGGAGGGGAGACCCTTGCAGCCACTTGAGCAAGAGCAGAGGAAGTAAAATGCTTGGGGAAGGGGTAAGATGGAGGGGAGCAGCAAGAGAACTGTGGCTGGGGCAGCGTGAACGATCAGTGAAGGCCAGGAGCTGAAGTGAGGGGTAGACTCGCTCAAGGAACACTGGATCAGTTTGGTGAGCTCCTTTAGGGACTTTGGTTTTCAGGCCAGGCATATGGAGGCTGCTGCAAGACTTGGGACTGAGCAATGTGTGCTCTGACTCGCTTTATAGAGGATGGCGCTGGCTGTTGTAGGATGAGCAAGACCAGCAAGAGGACCAGTTCCAAGGCTGCAGGAGGAATCCTGAGAAGACAGGAAAAATGTCCTGGGCCAGGGTGGTAGCACAACAGGCCAGGCTGTGATAAATGGCCAGGTTTTCAGCATATTTTGCAAGACCGAACTAATAAAACTTTTTGATGGACTGAATACGAGTTGTCAGAGAACGAAGAGATTGCAAGAAGGCTGAGGCATCATAAAATGTAGGGAGATGCTTACTGTTGGCTGAAATAGGAATGAGTGCGGTGGAGATCAAGTTGGAAGAGAAAGTTAGGAGCTCTCTTCTGGGCCCGTTACCTTGGGAAATCACTGTTGCATGTCCACATGGAACATAACCGGGGAAAGGGGAAAATTCACATGAGGGATAAAACCTGGAAGATACTGGCATACAGATGGCACTTAAAATTGTGGTGTTGGATGAAACCACCAAGTCCATGAATTGAGAGAGTAGAGAGAGATCGAAGTGCTGTGAACCAAGGTGTCCTTACTTAAAAGACAAAGACAAAACAGAACTGGCAAAGGAGGCTGAGGAAGGATGGTCAAAGATTCCTAAAGAAAATCACAAGAGACATGTGCATTGGAAACCAAATGGAAACTAGTTCTGCACACCAGAGAAGACAGTTCAAGAATTGAGAGGCCAAAGCAAGGTGCTGCAGGGAACAGCTATAGTGCAGGACCACTGTAATGACCCAGGATGGTGACGGGAAGACTGTTCAAGAGACTGATGACCGATTGTGCTAGGAACTAGGACATTCAAGGGATTGGGGGGGGGGGGGGTCTGTGATACTTGTTGGTAGATGTTAATTTAACTGAATGATTGCCTGAATAACTATAAAAAGACTTGTTGAGTGTATGCAAGGAGGGTACTTTTGGAATAGACTGGCGTGTGAGTCAAGGGACTGGCCAGTAGAACAAAAGGCAGAGGAAAAGCAAAGGCAATTCATCTTTCTCAAAAAAAAAAAAAATCATCTCTCTCTCTCTCCTTCCCTCCATTCCTCCCCCTTCCCCTATGTGGAGTTGGTTTATGCTGTTTTCTCCTGCCCTTGGAAACCAGAACAGCAGGATTCCTCGGCTTCCAGGACTTATACCAGTGCTTCCCTCAGGTGCTGTTTTTCTACCTCAGATTGAATTACACCTCAGCCACCTTCAGACTTGGACTGAACCCCGCCACCAGCATCCCAGGAGCTCCAACTTGTAGAGCCTGGTGTAGGACTTCCAGCCTCTATAATTGATGAGAGAATTCCTCTAATCCCTGTCTCATATACCTACAGAGCTGGCCCTCGCTATCTGAAGGCTCTGCACTTTCTAGTTCAACTAAATCTGAAGTGAAAATATGATTTAAGATTGCACCTTGTCTTAGTTACTCTTCTCTCGTTGCTGGGACAAATACCCGACACTCAAAATGAAGGAAGGAAAGGTTTATTAGCTCACAGTTATTGGAGGTTTCAGTCCATATTTGGCTGGCCCAAGGCTGAGGGGAACAGGGCAGAGAGCATCCAGTTCATGGTGGTGGAACAGCAGCAATCATGACAGAGGCAACTAACCAAACAGGAGAGCAGAGAGCAACAGCTTCAGTCTGTCTCTCTTTATAATACATTCAGGCTGTCCACCTCAGCTTACCCACCTTAGGCTATACCCATAATCCCTGAAATACTTAAAACACATAATCCCAGGGATCATGAATCAAGTCTCAAACTCTAGATCAGTACTAAAATACATAATCCCAATGACTCATGAGTCAAGTCTCAATCTATAGAAGTCTCCGCCCCATGAGTGCATGAGGCTTTGGGGGGACAACTAGACATAAACATAACATTCCGCCCCTGGACCCCCAAAGTCTCATACATATCCCTTTGTACAAAAGACATTTTAGTCCATCTGGAAGAGTTGCCAAAGTGCCAACAGTTCTAGCGTTGCTGAAAAGTCCAAATCCCTAGTCTCCTCCAAGATCCAAGGCAAACTCTCATCTGTGAGCTCCTGTACAATAGAAAAGTTAAACATATCCAACATTCAAAGGCATAAGATAAAACATTATGATTTCAAAAATTGCAAACAACAGGGTAATACAAACCACTGGGACAAACACAAATCCAAAATCCAGCAGGGCAAACATTAAATCCTATAGTTCCAGCTGGGCTCCATGCAGCTCCATCCATAAGGCACTCTTGGTGGTAGTTTCCATGGCTTTTCTCTTAGGCTGGCTTTGTTCCCTCTATGCACAATCCATATTCCTGGCCTTTCCAAACTTCTGAGGTTTCCACTAAACAGGCTTCTCATATACAACTTTATACACTGCCCTTTCAGAAGCACACTACCTGCCCTCCCAGGCCTTCTTCTGAAATCGAGGTGGAAGCCTTCTTAACCTCAGAACTCCCACATTCTGCATATGCCTATGTGGATAATGCCAAGGTCTGTTGCCAGCTGGATCAGTAGCCAGGCTTCCTTCTCTCTTGGTTGTAGGGGTGGAGTGCCTGGATTGATGAACACTCTGACCTTGTTTCCTAAAAACAAATTCTCCATGCTGGTGCCATTTTGGAACCTGGTTTGGCCGCTGCCACCATTCTGGTACTTGCATCTCTGCGGCTTTCTTCTCAAGGCAAATCCCCTCTCCCTTGTAATTCTGAGGCTGCAAAGGGTGGAGAGCTGCCACCTCTTGTGATGCCCTCAGGCCATCTTTTTTATTATTTTGTTCCTGCCCAGCAATGGAGATCCTTTTAGCTCCATCTTTGCAGTCCAGAGCTTTCCTGGTGTTTCCTTTCTGGCCAAACTCACATTTAAATCATCCTGCTTGACTCTTTGCTCTTTATTCTCAACATAAATCTGGCTAAAACCTACCAATAACAACCATGCCACTGCCCCAATAGTTCGCTGCTTGGAAATATCTCTTGAAAGATAATCAGTCCATCATGCTTAATCTCAGTCTTAGGCAAACTCCTGGGCACAAGCAAAATTCTGACACTTTGATCCAACCAATAGCACAAATCATCTGGAGTCCACTGACCAATGCTGTCCTTTTTTCCAGTAGAAACCTCCTCAGCCTGGTCTTTACAGGCAGGCCTTCTGTCAGTCTTCTGGTTTAAGCTCTGACCAAAATCTCCCCTACAGAACAACTGAAGCTTTTCCAGCTCTTCACAAGTAGAGGACCTCTCCAAACCTTTCCAATCTCTGCTCATAAGCCATTCTTTATACCCAAGCTTCAAGCCAGTCTTCTGGTCTGAGCTCTGACCAAAATCTCCTCTACAGAACAGCCAAAGCTTTTCCAGTGCTTTGCTTGTAGCCAACATCTCTGAACTTCTCCTATCTCTTCCCATAAGCCATTTCCAAAAGCTTATAATTCACATTGTCAGGTATAGCCACAGCAATGACCCCACTTATCTGGTACTTATTCTGTCTTAATTACTCTTCTGTTGTTGCTGGGACAAATACCTGACACTCAAAATGAAGTAAGGAAAGGTATATTAGCTCACAGTTACTGGAGGTTTCAGTCCATATTCTGCTGGCCTAAGGCTGAGTGGAACAGAGCAGAGAACATCCAGTTCATGGCGGTGGAACAGCAACAATCACAACAGAGGCAACCGACCAAACAAGGGAGCAGAGAGCAACAGCTGTCTCTCTGTCTCTCTTTATATTACATTCAGGCTCTCTGCCTCAGCCTGTCCACCTTGGGCTACACCCATAATCCCAGAAGTACTTAAAAAACATAATCCAGAGATCATGGATCAAGTCTCAAACTCTAGATCAATACTAAAATACATAATCCCAGTGACTCATGAGTCAAGTCTCAATCTATAGAAGTCTCCACCCCATGAGTATATGAGGCTTTGGGGGGACAACTAGACATAAACCATAACACACCTATACTGAACATGTATAGCCTTGTTATTCCCATTATTTCCTAACCAGTGCAGCATGACGGCTATTTACATGGCATTTGCATTGGCTCAGGTATTATCAGTAATCTAGCATGGTTTAAGTGGATAGGAGGGAAGATATGCCTAGGCTACATGTAGATACTACGTCATTTATACATGATAAGATCCTTGAAATTTTGATGCCTTCAGGAGGTCCTTGGACCGATCCCATGGATACCTAGAAATAATATAACAATTATTGGAGCTGGGGAGATGGCTCCGAGGCACAAGTGCCTGCTGGGCAAGTGCAAGGTCGTGAGTTTGAACCCCGGTCCCACATAAAAAAAAAAAAAACATACATATATATATATATATATATATATATATATATATATATATATATATAAATAATATACATCTTGGAGAATATATATATATATATATATATATATATATATATATATATATCACAACTTGATCATTGTTTGTGCCCCTCTGCCCTGTCCTCCTTTCTCTCGCTTCTTCCCTCCATCCCCTCCTCTTCTCCATGGTGTCCTTATCCACCTTATTACTGGCTCTGGAATGACCATGAAGGCTAAATGATGTTTTGGATTTCTTCTGTCTCTGAAGAATCTTAATAGAAGGTCTGAAACAAGGATGACTGGTGGCATGGTATGCTTGATTTCACTTAATCTGAACAACAGTTCTGTGAGGTACATACTATTGTCATCCCATGTTTCAGGTGCGGCAACTGAGTCACCGAGTAGGTCAAGCACCACATCCAAGGTCATGATACGCTGTGTGGTAGCAGAGGCGGAGTGTCAGCCCCCGCTCCTTGCCATGTATTTTTGCTGCCTCATGGATAGGACACAACCACCTCTTCCTTTTGTCCAAGTTGGATCCTTCTAGGTCTAATCAGGGTGACTCAAGGGCATCTTTCCAGTTGGATGTAGTTGGCCCCAAACACTGGTTGCCCTTTTTCATTATATATATTAAACCAGCATTTATACTATCTGCAGATAAATGTAAAACTGTATTTACTGGAACACTCACATAATCAGACACTCCCATAAGGACTATTTCAAAATAATTTGTGTTCATTTTGATGATTCTGATGCAACATAGGAATCTGAAATACTATCTGGGTAATCAGAGATAGTTTCAATATAATCTAACAGCATTTGTGTGATGAGCACATTTTATGTACTTTAATAATGGTCCATTGTGTCTACTATCCATTGTCCCCCTGAGTTGACCAGAATGTTAGCTGAGCCAAAACTCACCCTGGGTCAGCAGCCTGCTATGCTTGTGCTGGTTCTTTGCAGCTTGTTACCATTGTCCTGTCTTACCAGCGAGACACATGGTAGCCAGGAAAACAATGTAGGCATTTATACAAAGAACTAGATGAGAATGGGTATGCACCCTGGTCTGGAGAACCTTGAAATTAAAGGTTTGGGGCCAAGCTCAGCAAAGAGCTGCAGTGAGGTCAGAATGGAGGTGACAACACCAGAGCAGATCATTCAGTGACTGAGAGCAGTAGTAGTCTCAAGCGCCGAGGCTGGGCTGGAAGGGCTCCCTCTGTACTAAGAAGATATGGCCTGAGGAATCAGAGGGGAATGTGGGAAGCATCACCACTAACATGCTCTCTGAGCCAGAGTTTCAGGAACAAGTGGGAAAACAGAGAGTATTTCTTTATTGTCTGACTCGGTAAATGGGGCTAAGTCAGAGTTCCTAAAAGGAAGCACCCATGATCTGACTTAGGCCTTGACCTGTAAGTATGGCCAGCAGTGGGCTGAGCACAAGGAGCAGGAGAGGGACTCAAGGATAGACCCGGTCTACTCTTGAATAGCTTACTGTCTTGTCATGTCAGTTGTGTTGTTCTTGGCTCCTAACCATGGGGGACAAGGCATAAGCCTGGACCTACAGCCAGCCAGGAACTCTGTGATGTGAGATTGCCTCTCTGGGTACTGGAGAACCAGCATTTGAGGCAACAGTGGGCATATGGGTGGAATGGAGGAGCCACAGGTGGTTGTATTCCTTTCCTACCTGTCACCTTCCCTTCCTCAGCAGCCAACAAGCACCACTGTAGTGGGTGCCAAGAGGATGGCAGGACCCCAGACCCAGTCCTGATCGCATGTGGTGTATGTTCTGTTAGGGTATGTGCAGACCCTTTGGGGATGTGTTCCTAAAGTAGGGCATCCTGAGTGCCAACCATGAAAGCCATTCCAAATGGGCTATGAGAGTCCCTAGGCCCTGTCACCCAGCACCACCCTGGCCTTTCTACTCCCATTAGAAATCAGAAACAGAGTTTAGAACTCAGTGCACAGTCCTCTTTCACCAGCACCTGCTCTTCTCAGGGCCATCACTATAGCCAGTGGAGGCACTGTAATCACTGCAGTGCACTCTCTACTGCTGATAACTGCCTCATCCTGCCTAACACTCACGGAAACACATGTGAAGGCCAATGTGTGATGAGAAAGCTTCCCATGGCCACAGTGGCACATCACATTCCCAGAAAGCATTACTCACCAAACACTAGGTTTGGTACTATAGCCCATAATAGCGCCTAACCCAGCAGAGCTCATCCCTGGACTGGGTGTAACTCAGTGATAGAGCATTTACCTGGTGCCCATGAGGCCCTGGCTTCCATCTTCAGCACAGTACAAACAAAAACAGGGCTAACTTAGAACTACAGGGTACCTACTAGCATTTCACCCAGAGTAACTCATTTAATCTTCAAAAAAATCCTACAAAGTGATAGTTATTATTTTGTAGATGAAGAAAGCAAGACATATGAGAGGTTAAATACTTCTCTTAACATTAGAATTATAATAAAAAAAAAAACAGCTTGGATTCAAATCCCTTATATCCCTTATGTTTCCTGGATATCCTTGGGTAAGGTACAGGTCTGAAATATAAATTCACATTGTCTAACTGGAGACTATGTGCTTTGTTATTTTGTTTTATTTCATTGTTTGAGACAGGTCTTGGTAAGTAGCTCAGGTTGGCCTTGAGCTCACTGTGTAGCCCAAGATGGCCCCAGACTTGTGGTGTTCCTCTTGCCTCAGCCTCCCAAGTGCTGGGATCATAGACAATTCAGTGTTCATGGTTAGTTTGGGTGTGCATGTATATGTATACATGCCTGTGTGTGGTGTGTGTATACACATGCGTGTGTGCAAGGGATGGCAGGACCAGCTTTTTCTCTTAAGGAGCTTAAAACCTAACAGAAAATACAAAGATGCACTGATTAGGAACCCCACCCTAGTCTTCAGGCTTCAATAAAATAAAAACACCCAATTTAGAAAGAGAAATGACTTATCCTGCAGGAAAAGCTATGGTAGCACATACCTGTAATCCCAATGTTGGGGAGGCTGAGCTGTGTAGTGAGACCCTGTACCAAATACATAAATAAATAAATAATTACATGTGTTCCCAGGCCTGCGATAAATACTAGGCACTGATGGGCTGCCTGGTGCTGCAGATAAACCCACATGCTTTTGGGGGCTGAAGTCCACTTCCATAAAGCTCAAGACTCTTGCTATTGCACCTCATCTCCCTTCTTTGCAAAGAAAATCACCAGAAGACTCAGACATAAAGAAGGAACCAATGAAATTTCATAAGACATTTCAGATATCTATTCTGTGCTGGGAGAAACCATCCCCATAGGAGCAAGATCCTGGGAAGAGCTGTCCCAGGACATCAGGGCCTGGAGGAAACTGGAAAGCCCTTGAGCCATCCAACTCAGAGGATGAGTTCGCATGTTTTGCTTTGGTTTTGTTTGTGGGGAAGGCAGATACTGATATTCTTTCTAATTAGAAATTACTAGTGTCAGCTGGGCGTGGTGGCTCACGCCTGTAATCCCAGCACTTGGGAGGCTGAGGCAGGAGGATCGTTGTGAGTTCGAGACCAGCCTGGGCTACAAAAGTGAGCTCAAAGCCAGCCTGAACTGCACAGTGAGACCTTGTCTCAAAAATCCGAAAAAAAAAAAAAAAAGAAATTACTAGTGTCATCATAGTTGTAAAAATGTGCAAAAGTATTCTTTTTAAATATATTTCCAAAAGAATTGAAGATGGAGATTCAAATATTTATACAGCCGTGACTGTAGGAGCAAGATTCACAATGGCCAAAAGGAAGGACAAACCCAAGCATCCCTAAAAGATGGCGGTGACATACAGAAGAATATAATCCAGCCAGACAGAGGGATGAAATCCTGGAACATCCTGTAACAAGGTGGAAAACACCATGGGAAGTAAAAGCAGCTAAACACAAAAGGACAAATGTTTTTTGATGTATTTATACAGATGCACTTATCATAGGCAAATGCATGGAAGATTCTGGTAGAGCTAGAGATTCTGGGGTTAGATCATTATTGTTTTCAGGTGCAGTGGCTCTGCTTGGACTGATAAAAAGTTCCACAAATAATAGATACTGGTGGCAGATGCAAAACATTGTGAACGCTGTGTTATAAACTTCAAAATGGTTAAGATGCTAACTTCTTTTTTTTTTTTTTTTTTTTTTTTCCTTTCCCCCTTTTTTTCTTTGAAAGTTGACATATTGCATATTCTCCTCACAATCATTCTATAGAGTGCAGTGTGTGGGCATGACCCACCTCCCTATTAATGTTGCATAGAAAAAAGAAAGAAAGAAAGAAAAAAAAAAAAAACAGGAAAGAATATACTTCTCTTTGGACTAAGAGGAAGCAGATACATATACAATCAAAGGTTTTGCAATTGCAGTGTGCCACCAGTGAAGCTTGTGACGTTGGAGG
>PVJA010055182.1:0-11272 GCA_004027025.1 Myocastor coypus | reverse complement strand
AAAAAAAAAAAAAAATGTTTTGTTATACAGGTCTTGCTTCAACTTGCCCTTGACCACCCAGCTGGAAAAAAAAAAATGCTTAAGTACAATGCATGAAGCACAGAGCTCGATTGGTGAGACGAGCTTTAGGAGGCTTAGATTCAATAGCTTCCAACATCACAAGCTTCACTTGTGGCCCACTGCAATTGCAGAACATTTGACTGTATATGTACCTGCTTCCTCTTAGTCCAAAGAGAAGTATATTCTTTTCCTTTTTTTTTCTAAGCAACATCAATAGGGAGGTGTGTCATGCCCACACACTGTACTCTGTAGAACGATTGTGAGGACATTATGCAATATGTCAACTTCCAAAGAAAAGAAAGGGGGGAAAAAAAAGATAATAATGTTGATTTAGAAGGGTTAATGTTTAATTGTTTGATCAATCTTATATACCTATATGTATTAATCTAAACTGATCTGATGATGAAAATATGTAATATAACTCGTGTTAAATTTAAACAATAAAAAAAAGTGAAAAAAAAATAGAATGGGAAAAACCACGTAGACAGTAAATGTCAGTGATTTTCAAATGTCGGGAGGAGAGTGGGATCAATAGGCAGGGAACAGGTGATGTTCAGGGCTGTAAAATTGTTCTTAAAATGTTGTAATGGTAAATTCTTGTTACGGCTTGTGTCTTGATGTCTTATAAAGCCGCATGCAGCCATGCGGTGGGGATGCTTTTTCCGAGCTGGCTGGACCTATGCGCGTGACACTGGGATTGATTTATAGGGCATTGCTAGGCTCAAGAGTGCTAGGATTAAGGGTGTGAGTACTGCTTGCTCTAAGGAGCCAGGATAAGATATGAGGGATAGAAGGAGCTGTGGTCATTGGTTGTTTGTTTTGCCACCTTTTGCCCATCATAAACTGCTGCCCGTCTGCCCCAACCCACTGCCTTGGAGCCAGCCATTCATGGACTGAAACTTCTACAAATGTTGAGCCAAGCAAACTATTTCTCCTTTAACTTTGGGTGCTGTGGATTTTGTCTCAGCAAGCAGAAAAGTGACTAAGACAATGTCTCTCAGGATGTGTTCATTTAAACACTTAACATGCACAACACCAAGATTGAGTTTTAACATAAACTATGGACTTTGAGTGCTGACATTTTATGGAGACTCCCAAAGGCACCACTGTGGTGGGGCTGCCAGTAGTGGGAGAAGCCATGTATAGAGGCCAACGTAGGGAGCACACCAAAACTGCATTTTCCACCCAATTTTTCTGTGAACCAAAGACTATTCTAAAACACAAAGTATAGTGATTAGACACAACCATTACAATAGCATGTTGGAAAATTTTTGAAAAATCACTTTGAAATACAAAAGGTGTAACTAAATAATCACAACCCATAATCAATAATCTTGACTATATACAAGCAAAATATTGCAATTGTGGAAAGAGCTAAGCCTTATTAATTGCATTGTGGTGCTCAGCCACCAAGAATGAATTATGACATTAAGTAATGGGCATGATGTGCACAATTAACAAAATAGCCTTTATAAAGAGCAGTAAAGGGCCAGGGAGATAGCTCAGTGGAATAAGTGCTTGCCTGGTAAGTACAAGGTCCTGAGTTCAGTCCCTGGTACCACCAAAAAAGAAAAAAATGTACTAAATATCTTTGCTTACTATGAAGGGTCAGTGTTGACGCTTAAATTGCATTAAAAAGAAAAAAATTGTATTAAAAAGAACTAAGTATATAACATTGGCTGCTATTTGTGTGGGCAAAAGTAGGAGATGGAAAATCATGTATGTTTTTTTCACAGATATGTGTAAATGTGCACACAGTGTGCACACTAGTGCCAAATATGTGTAAAAATGCCTAAGAGTGGCTGCCCCTGGAGAGAACACCACAGTGGTATGGTCAGTGGTGTGGCAGGGGACTCTTCTCCAGACATCATTTTTAAATTTTGAATTCCTAGAAAATCTTAACATGCTAAGATATAAACTTCAAAATCCCAGGGAAGGGGCCCAGCGGTATGGCTCAGTGGTCTAAAGTGCCTGCTTGCGAAAGCTTGGGCGGCTTCAGGGACCACGGTTCGATCCCTGGCACCACATGCTGTGCCAGCCCTACCTTCGGGGCGGCCTGAGCCACCCATAAAAATAAATAAATAAACAAACAGAAGTTCTGAAACAAGAAAAAAAATTTTAAAGAGAATAAAACATTTTTAAAAAAAAAACCACAGGGAAATGTAAAGCACTTACGGATTGTCTACAGTTGTGAACAATTATGTGACTTCTATCCTACAAAATCTTCTGTATCAGGTCACCTACACAGGTCTCTTCTTGATCCCTCTTTCAGGCCTCACGTGGGGCATTCAGCCACTATCTGCCAACTGATTGTCATCCATTTGTGGCCAATATATCTGACAGGGCCTGTTTGGATTGGCTGGCCATTATTCTAAGCTACGTTGGGCCTAGATTCTCAATGATACCCAAATGTGAAACTATCTACAACTACATATGTATTTTTAATTGAATAATGTATTTTGAAAGTTACAATCTGGACTCCCCTCTCTTTATCCAGTATCCAACATCATCCTTTCCAAACTAAAATAATTACTTTTAATATTCTGTCACCACTGGTGGCTTACTTAATACAACTACTGTTCATAAGTTTTCTCAAGAACTATGAAGCTACAAATTAAAGTTTAAGATTATTTACAAATAACATAAAAGGCCTGAGTGCGTATTTCAGGGATTTAGTGGTTGTCTCATGTGTTGAATCCACAGCCCTGGATTCAATTTCCAGTCGTACTGGAAAGAAAAAAACATATGGTAGCAAAGAAATATAAATACTATTAACTGGTACTTAATGGTGAATCAGAAATTGTGTTCGGGGATGTATGTTCAAGTTTCTAAACTGGCTAGAATGTTTCTTCCAGTTTCTATGAGAAAAATATATTACCCTTTTAAACAAAAGACATGATACTCTTTCTTTAATTTGTCTTATGAAACACATTTTTTAAAATTTTGTTAATTTTAATGAGAAAGAAATAATGAGAAAGTTTCAAAACAGGTTAGTGGGACAGTTACAACAGTTAATAATTGCATATTATTGTCTTCGTCTTATGAAACACATTTTTAAAAATTTTGTTAATTTTAATGAGAAAGAAATAATGAGAAAGCTTCAAAACAGGTTAGTGGGACAGTTACAATAGTTAATAATTGCATATTATTGTCTTCGTAGTAGATGTTCAGAGTACAAGATGCAGACATGATATCTTTTCTAAACACTATTAGTACAAATCTTGCTTCTTATTGAACTAAGAGAAAGTAGTTGTATATGTAGTCCATAATAGTAGCAGGCTATCAGCAGAATTGGCAATGTCAGAAACTGTTGACTTGAGCCTTTTACAGCTCAGCATATTGATATGAATTTATTTTTGAAACACATTTTTTTGTTACCTAGGATCAGTATGTAGCAGTTCTTCCGAGAACTTACCTGTCATGATTCTCACAGTGATTACAATTTCTAGGCCTGTAGGTGTCTGTCGCTAGAAGGATGGAAAGTCATGCTTTCTGGGTGTGTCTCTGGTTGCCTGAAAGTCATGGAATTGTGCAAGGCGGAGTGTTACAAAGGCGTGCTAATCTCTTCATAGAGATCTGCCCAGGAGCAGCAAAAACGGAAACCAAATTTATATCAGTATTAAGTATCATTACTCTGATATCATTACTCTGGCAAAGCTGAAGAACTCCAAAGGTACTTGCAGTAAACCTGTGACAAGAATGTACTTGGGCATGACCGCAGTTCTGACAGACCCACAGAAGTATGGGAATTTATGTGGGGGTTTCCAGAGTCAGTGTCTTCATCCAAAGCCATGAGCACTACTGAACCTTCTCAGAAATAATAGAATTTGTTACTGGGCCATCACTCCAGAAATAAAATAAAATACTGAATGTCAACTGCGAAGACACACATGTTGTTTCAATAAGAAAGGAAAATGTCTCCCGGTTAGTCTGTTGTTAGCACACAGTGGGAATGTGGAGAGAGGGTTGCTTCCCTTTGAGTCTGGCCCTCCACCCTTTCCTTAGGAACACATCCTTCCTTACCCATGAATATGTGCATGTTACATGACTTGTGGTGATACGCAACAAAATTCACGGGGCTTAAGCCAGAGGTCTATTGATAGCTACACTCACATAGCCTGCATGGGACATTGGCATCACTTCCCAAGTCCTGCTGTGGCTTTCAGAAACTGCCTGACTACAATCCCTGTTAAATAGTATTGCCTGCTCTCAATTTCATAAAAATGGATTGCCAAGGTATTTACACTCCTGTGATTTCCCCCTTGCATATTAATGATTGGTATGCCCTTTCTTCTATTTCGCCTTTGCCAGCTTATTCTAGTGATGCCTTAGAGGAGAGAGGGGAAATTTGCCTCTGCCCATTCTTTGGTCCTATCCATGTCTCCTAAAAATCACTTCCTCTTCCTTCCAAATTGCCTACAGCCTCTACTCTGTCTCTGTGAAGAAGAGTATTTGAGTTTCTAAATCTCTTTGGCTTATTTGATATCATCTTCCTGTTATAGTGATGCTACTGTGCACAGAAAAAATGTTTGCTTTTTCTCTTGTCTATTATGAATTTATTTCCCTGATCCAAAAAAAGAGATGCATTAGAATACACTAGGGAAGTATTTTTTAGGGGATAATGAGAAAGAAGGTCTGACTTCCTTTAATTGGTATAATTTTTGAGATACATTCATCCTGTATTAGTAGATTATTCTTTTTAATTACTTAGTAGCTATATTAATATAGAGATGAGACTGAAAGCCAACTGATATCCCTAGAAGCAGAGAACAATAAACAGAGCCCAGGGAGGGCTGCTCTGTGTTACTTGAGAATCCTGGAAAACTGGGATTCAAGGTTACAGATGGCAACTTCTGCAGATGCCCTGTTCCTTCATCCCTTGCTTGTGATGTTAATGGTTGTCTCCTCCTCTGCTTGAAGTGTTAGCCATTAGCATTTGTGTGAGCTTAGTGTTAGGCATATGATGAAAGAGATGGTGATTTGCACTCTGCATTCATTAAAGTAGTGATGCACATTCTTAGCTTGTTTTTTTAGCCCTCAGCAAAAATGAAATACTTCCAAGGCTCTCCGCTCACTTAGAGAGAGACCTCAGTGTGTCCTTTGAAGCTATATTCATCGGGTTTCGTCGTTTCTTTCAGCACCAACTCATAACATACAAGTAGCACCTCACTGTATGAACTGAACATAATACATTTACCCTTCCTATATAGAATAGACCTGGGTCCCATGTTCAATGGGAACGAAAAACTGGTATGAGTAAAAGGACAAATGGAAGACTGGGAAAAGATATATGCAGGTATATATGCAGAATAGGATAAATTGGATTGTTGGTTTCTGTTGATCTTCTGAAAGGGGCAGTTAATACTCAAAATTTTTTCTTTTCATTATTTTAATTTCCTACAATTTTTCTGTTATTGTTTTGTTTTGTTTTTTCTTTAAACCAATCTTGCACTTTATCTCTGGTAACCTGAATAACAAGTTTGAAGATAACATCATGCAATACAGCTATTGTTGAATTCCTATTACTTTGTTTATTGAAATTTTGTATCGTTTCTAATGCTGTTTTTTTTTCTATCACTATTTTGTATTCTTTTAAAACACAGGCTTGGGGTCTGGCAGGATGGCTCAGTGGTCTAAAGCGCCTGCTTAGGAAAGCTTAGGCGGCTGCAGGGACCATGATACAAAATTTCAATAAACAAAGTAATAGGAATTCAACAATAGCTGCTGTATCGCATGATGTTATCTTCAAACTAGTTATTCAGGTTACCAGAGATAAAGTGCAAGATTGGTTTAAAGAAAAAGCAAAACAAAACAATAACAGAAAAGTTGTAGGTAGCTGAGCCAGCCATAAAAATATGAACAAACAAACAAACAAAAGTTCTGAAACAAGAAAAAAAATAAATAAAATAAAGCACAGACTTGAGGGCTAGCCAGATGACTCAGTGGTCTAAAGCACCTGTGGAGGAAAGTTAAGGCAAGCACTGTGACTGCTCCTCAATCCCTGGCACCACATGCTATGTGCACCCCAACCCCAGGGCAGGCTGAGCCAGCCATAACGCAAACACATAAATGAGGTTTAAACGCAATAAAAAAAATTAAAAAATAAAACATAGACTTCAGTTGTTTTGGGGGATTATGGATAAAGTTACAGTTTTGTTCTCTTGGCGATAAATGGCATATTTAGGAGAGGAATTTTGAGGTAAGAAGAAGCATTTATGTTTATTCTTGTAAGATAGGATAGCGCCAGTTTTCTCAGGGGCTCACCACTTCAATGGCACATTAGCATTACTTGTCTCCCTGCCACCTCAGCTGGCAGCAGGGTTGGCCTTTTTACACTTTAGCCCCTGCAATGTTGGGCAGGTTGTAATAGCTGCTCATCTGCCATCCATGTCAGTTTTTAGCTGCAAACTTCCACTTTTAGCTAAGGTCATATAACCTTGCTTCTAAAAGAGGAAATAAAATTATTTCTTGAATCTTCTCACTTTGGTCCTTTTTTTCTCTTTTTGAGACTGGATCTCTCTCTGCAGTTCAGGCTGGCCTTAAGTTCATTTGTAGCCCAGGTTGGTCTCAAACTTGCTACAATCATCCAGCCTCAGCCTCTCAAGTGCTGAGATTACAGGTGCACAGCACCACTCTTGGTCAAAAGACTCATGTGTCTTGTTGCTGTTGTTGCTGGGAATCAAACTCAGGACCTTATGTTTGCCAAGCAGGGGCTTGTGCCACTGAGTTACAACCCCAGCCCTAGTCTTAAACAATATAAATGATAAGCAAATGAGCTTCCCTCTACTAGGGGAGCAGTTTGCTTTTTCTGTTCTAAATCTCTATCCCTTAATTTTATAATTCTTGTGGTGATGGTTTATCCTCATTTACCTAGTAAATTAGAGACCTAAACTACATTTCCTATGATCCATAAAAACTAATTTCTTGTTACACATTTCTTTCACAGCTTTGCCTAAATAACTGGATATCACATGTACTCAACAAATTTGAGCCAAACTGTTGCTGAGTTAAAAGGGACAAAATCTCACCCTGCACAGATTTTGATATAATATATAATGGTGAGTGCTCAGTCAAGTAAATCCATATGCAATGAATACTCAAATGAAGATGTGGCCCTTTGTAACATCCCATAGAACTCCCTCAACCCTGTCAATCAAAACAACCACAAAACATTCTAGTTCTCACTGCCGTAAGTTAGTTTCATTTGCTTCTCACTGTGTAGCAGATGAGATTGTACGACATGGATTCTGGGGATTGGTTTCCTTCCTGTGCCCACTTTGTCAGCTCAGAATATCACAGGAATTGATAAAGGAGAAAATGAGATCAATCCTAGAGCTCTTAGAAACAATAAAGAGTGCAGAAGGGTGTCTGCTGCGGCACCACCCTCCTCCGTGGCTTCTGTGCACCCTGCAGCCACTCCAGTCAGGTGCCTGTCTGTACCCACTAATGGTCACTTAGGGTGTGGTGTCTGTGAATCTCCAGTCATCTATCTTATCTCCTCTTTATTAATTCCATGAATTTGTCTGATGATAAAAGAAATTAAAGCTTATAGAAAGTATAGAATGCACAAAAATGAAATCACAATATTAAAGAAAGAAACTATCCAAAGCTGTATATAAAATGTCCAATTTTATAAGAGCATACTACAGATTCTGTTCTATGACTAGCACAGGGGCTGAGTGGCACCTACCCTCCAGGACCTTGGCCTCCCCAGCCTAAGGCTCAAATGAGCTTCTGCTCAGCTGCCCTTGCTCCTCAGTGCTGATGGCCACCACCTGCTGAGGAACTGCATTGCTCTGACTCTCTTGAGTGTGGCTAAGCACCCAGGTATCCTCCAGGAGGAAGACCATGGGTTTCAGGCTCGGGACTACCACCCTCGGGCTTATCCTGACAGGTGTCCCAGGAGTACCTGATGTCCTTTGTTCCTTGTGCAGAGTGGGCTTGGGCCTACAGCAGGGAGGCCTATCCGCTGTCCTTCCTTATCCTGCAGCAGGACTCTACCAAGTGCTCCCATGGGCCAAAGCCAAGCCTTCCTGCACATCCATCCTGCAATGTGATACCTGGACAGACACTGTCCTGGGACCACACAAATAAAAAGTGTAAGGTACCCAAAGCCCACACCTCTGCCTCACTTCTGCTGGTGAGGTCCCACATAATAACAGCTTTCCTTTTAGTTAGTTCTCCTTGTCTTATGAGCCTTCCACAATGCACTTTCTTTTTCTCTTCTTTCTTTCTTTCAACTCAGGACCCTATGCTTGCCAGGCAAGTACTTATTCCACTGAGCTATCTCCCAGCCTACCACAATACACTTTAAAATCATAATTTTAAAAAGTCAAGAACAAAAACTTGTAATACAAGTTTTAATAAGATGATGAGTGAAAACATTATATTTCAGGAAATTCCTATCATTATGTAGATCTTTTCAAACCTTAGCAAGAAACCAGTAACAAGTAGACTTTGGAGGAGTTTGATAATTTAGGAGCTGCTCTCCTGTGCACTCATGCTCTGGAGGAGAGATCACTGAGGTAGCAGTTGGTGATGGTGTCTCATGCTCCAGACTGGCCAGGGGCTTAACTCGCTGTTCTAGGAAGGACCCAGCCAAGTACACACTGGAATCTCTCCTCCATCCCTACATTCCCTAACAGCTGAAATGGTTCAAATGCACCAAAAAATACAAAATATCTCAGGTATGAGTCACCATTCTTCAGTGAAAAGGATAATCCCCTTTGTGGGAAAAGGTCAGTCTTCTCATGTCTTTAACTGATTGGATGGGGCTCACCACATTGCAAAGGGGTTTTTGCCTTACTCAGTCTACCAATTTAGATATTTGGTGGTGATAACTCTTACAGAACACACCAAATAAGGTCTGACTAAATAGCTCACCAACTCATGACCCAGGCAAGTTGAAGCATAAAAGTAACCATTGTACCTTGAATAGGCCATTCTAGCTGCCATGTGCCAAGGAGTCTTGAGGCTGTTTGTTTCTGTTCAAGCCCAGAACTGTCTTTTTGGATGACAGGAACAGATCTCCTTTTCCATGGTCACCCTCCTGTACCTGGTCATGCTTATGCATGCACCCTCACTACCCTCTTTACAGTGTCTTCAAACTGGTCTAAGCAATGAAGTCTTCTGCTTGAGAGAGCCTTCCACATGTGTATCTCTACTGATCTTGTCTCTGCCTTTGGACTTTCCTATTTCCAGATAAGAAAATTGGAAACTTAGACACATCAAATGATTTGGTCAGAATCACACAACCTGAGGTCAGAGTTTCTGCAAGACCATGGAGTTTTCCTGGACAGTGACATACGTAGCTGTGCTACCACCTGTGTGGTCAGGTGGGTGCTGCCCCTGAATGAAGGTGCTGCAGACCCACTCCAACACCAAAGGGCTTTCCCTGGGAACTGTGGCTTCTCAATTTCATCATGCAGAAGGCCACAGTGCCAGCAGCGTGGCATTTGGCAACCCCCCTCCTCAAGTGTCTTCTAAAGACATCCAAGTACAATCCTGAGACATCCTGAAAATTCATAGCATGGTACTGCCAACTGACCCAAGCATCTAAAACACCAACGAAACTAGATGATTCTGAGCAGCCAGACTAACTTGACAAGAGCTTCCTAAAAAGCTTTTACACTTGACCCGTGGGGCACTCATTTAAGAACGTGAACTTAAATGGATTACATAATGGACAGTCCTCTCATAAATTCAGTTATATATGGACATATTGCTCCCTGGCAAGCTGCAAAGCCAGTGTGCCAGTGCACAACATACTGAAGAATGCCATTAACATCGCTGAAGCTGAGACTGCGAGGCGCCGCATAATGCCTTCCTGTCCTACTTACCCTTCTTGGATGCTCAGCTTGCCTTTGTGAGTCTCTAGGAGAGATATCCACACGTTCTCCGCTGGCCCATTGCACCTTACTAGGTGCAGGGCTGCTTCCAGCAACATGCGAGACTCCCTGTGATCAGATTTGGCTCAGCCTGGGAAAGGCTGCTTTGCCAAGGTCTCAAAGAATTATGACCACAAGAAAAGTATATCTCATTCCGTTGAATTTTTAACACCTATTTTATAATTTGCAGGCTCTCTGACAATCTTACTAGTGACATATTTTGTAGGTCACTCTACAGAAGGATTTTTTTCGCATTGCCAATGTCAAATGCTGTTTTAGGGGGACTAGCAGGATGGCTCAGTGGTCTAAAGCGCCTGCTTAGGAGAGCTTGGGCAGCTGCAGGGACCTCGGTTCAATCCCTTTTACCACATACTGTGCCAGCCCTGCCCTCGGGGCAGGCTGAACCGGCCATAAAAATAAATAAACAAAAGTTCTGAAACAAGAAAAAAATATATTTTTTAAAAATGCTGTTTTAGAACAACTCAAAACAGTGTGGTTTGCCTCTGAAAGTTGATCTGGGTTCACATACAAAGGTGGACTACAGAACACAAAGGGTTTCCCAGGGAAAGATGCACAGAAAACAAACAGAAGACAGCTCTATTTCCCAAGAATATGTACAAACCACAGAATGTTCCCTGATGGAGGCTTCATCTGTTGCATTACCCCAGAAGTTCTCAGGATGCCAGCTTCACAAGTTTCATTCATTCTGGAAATGCCCCAGTAAAGGAAAATATCTTTTGCAATGTGAGCAAATACTGAATTAGGTATTCAAATCATTTATGGTTTTAGTCATTTTTTTCAGAAACATTTAAACGCATTTCTAAGTGGAATACTTGGGCTATATCTTCTCGAAACTTCTTAAATGTCTTTGGCAAGACTGATTTGAAGTGATTCTTTAATTGTGCGTTGGGTCACTGCAGGAACCAGAAGTCAACTCTATTCACACAATTTTCCTGGCTGGGAACTCCCAGGCTGCTTGGGAGGGAGGGACAACTCTTGCTGGGAAGTGGGGAGCTGAGGACAGCATCCAGCACCTGCAGCATCTGGGAGGCTGAGGCAGGGGGTCATACAGCAGAACAGCTAGCCTTTCAGCGCTGCTCACCCTTTCCACTTAGCAGAGCCATCTTTTATAAAACTAGAACAACAAAACTAATAATGTATGAGGTGTTACCAAAATACAGGGTGAAGGTACAAGTTTAAGAATTACTATAATAAAAGACGTATTAATCCCCCTTAATATATCACTCCTTGCATGCAACACACTGCATGCAACTCCCCCCCCTTTTTTATGATCTCCCAACTTGATCTGGGATAAGTTCTTAAAC